>JALGBA010002504.1:0-37279 GCA_023970755.1 Azemiops feae
TCTCCTGCCGGCATCCAGCCGCCTCTTTAGGGACTTTTTTTCCCTCTTTTGGGTAAGGAAAGACTAGGGCCTTAGGTTTGACCCATTTTGGGGTTAGAATAGAGTAAGGTGAACCTAAGGCTGCATTCTGATGACTTTGCCCCTAAAATAACAAAAACAGTCTTTCATATCTTGGGAAAGCCTGACTTTTCTGCCCTCTTTTGGGTAAAGAAAGACTACGGCCTGACTTTTGACCCGTTTTGGGGTTAGAAAAGAGTTAGGTCGACGTAAGGCTGCATTCTGATGACTTTGCCCCCAAAATGACCAACACAGTTTGTGATATGTTAGGAAAGCCTGACTTTTTTGCCCTCTTTGGGGTAAGGTTTATTTCCTTGTGTGGCTGCTATTCCTGCCTTGTCCACTGGAGGGCACTGCTTTCTGTCCCATAGCATTAGCACTTAGGCCATCATAGGCCTTTTTTACTCGGTTTAAGTTTTTTGAAGCAGGTTTCCTTCTTCTGTGCCTCTTCTGCAGCCCCTGGGCCTCCCGTTGCTCTATTATGATTAATATCAAGGCTTTTAATAATGTAATAATAATAATAAAGTCATTCTGATGAATTTGCCCCCCAAATAACCAACATAGTCTTTCATACCTTAGGAAAGCCTGACATTTTTGCCCTCTATGGGTAAGGAGAGACTACGGCCTGACTTTTGACCCACTTTGCGGTTAGGAAACAGTTAGGTCGACCACAGTAAGGCTGCATTCTGATGACTTTGCCCCCACCAATCACAAATAGTCTTTCATGTCTTGGGAAAGCCTGACTTTTTTGCCCTCTTTTGGGTAAGGAGAGACTACGGCCTGACTTTTGACCCATTTTGCGGTTAGAGGAGAGTTAGGTCGAGGTAATACCGCATTCTGATGACTTTGTCCCCAAAATGACCAACGCAGTGACCAACACATTTTAGGAAAGCCTGACTTTTTTGCCCTCTTTGGGTTAAGGTTTATTTCCTTGGGTGGCTGCTATTCCAAAACAACCACAGGAGCGCAGTCTTTGCGTGGCCCTGTGTTATATATGGTCGCTGTAGTCCCTTTCATGCTGCTATACATAAAATAACCACAGTAGGGCATCCTTTTCATGCCCTGTGCTATAGATGGTCTTTGTAGTCCCTGTCAGGCCGCTATGGCCAAAATAACCACAGGAAGGCACCGTTTGCAAGCCCTGTGCTATAGATGGTCTTTGTAGTCCCTTTCTGGCCGCTATGGCCAAAATAACCACAGGAGGGCACTCTTTGCATGCCCTCATGCTATGCTCTTTTGTTCCTTTACTGAATTACTTTTCCTTTGCACTGATAAATGTATGATAAATTTATCCATTTTTATTAATTTGCACCACTACCACTATTTCAGGTGTCTTCAAACTTGGCCACTTTTAAGACTTTGTGGACTTCAACTTCCCAGGATCCTCAGCCCTCATGGCTGGTTGAGGAATTCGGAGTTGAAGTCCACAGGTCTTAAAGGTTGCTAGTCTGTAGACGCCTGAGTTAGCCTGGTTTGCCCTTCTGAGCTCTTCCAGTGCACACAAACCCCCCCCAATCCTTCCTGTACCCTAAAGACACAGAAATCAAGTGCCGTGCAAGAAAATAAAGAACAAACTCCGTTTTTTTTCTCTTTAACTGCCTGCAGGGCGTTTCACTTGTCACAATGTTGCAATCTGTTCGGAAAGGTTCTGGAAGGTTCCGCCAATTGCGAAAAGCTTTAGCTTTTAATTAGCCTTTTTACTTTCAAAGAAAACTTTGTAAAAGCCACAGACAGACTGAATTAAAGGGGGTAAAACTAATTACATTTCTTTAAAGCATTTAAACCTTTCCTGGTGTCTTTTTTCCCCTTTCCCCACCCAAACCATGTTCTTTTATACCCTCTCCTCTCTCCCCCTCCCTTATCTTCAGTTCACCTCCAGCTCCCGGCAGGAGCACCAATCAGCTGGACCCAATCAGTCTCTCCTGCCGGCATCCAGCCGCCTCCTTAGGGACCTTTTTGCCCTCTTTTGGGTAAGGAAAGACTAGGGCCTTAGGTTTGACCCATTTTGGGTTTAGAATAGAGTAAGGTGAACCTAAGGCTGCATTCTGATGACTTTGCCCCTAAAATAACAAAAACAGTCTTTCATATCTTGGGAAAGCCTGACTTTTCTGCCCTCTTTTGGGTAAAGAAAGACTACGGCCTGACTTTTGACCCATTTTGGGTTAGAAAAGAGTTAGGTCGACGTAAGGCTGCATTCTGATGACTTTGCCCCCAAAATGACCAACACAATTTGTGATATGTTAGGAAAGCCTGACTTTTTTGCCCTCTTTGGGGTAAGGTTTATTTCCTTGTGTGGCTGCTATTCCTGCCTTGTCCACTGGAGGGCACTGCTTTCTGTCCCATAGCATTAGCACTTAGGCCATAATAGGCCTTTTTAACTCGGTTTAAGTGTTTTGAAGCAGGTTTCCTTCTTCTGTGCCTGTTCTGCAGCCCTTGGGCCTCCCGTTGCTCTATTATGATTAATATCAAGGCTTCTAATAATGTAATAATAATAATAAAGTCATTCTGATGACTTTGCCCCCCAAATAACCAACATAGTCTTTCATACCTTAGGAAAGCCTGACAGTTTTGCTCTCTATGGGTAAGGAGAGACTACGGCCTGACTTTTGACCCACTTTGCGGTTAAGAAACAGTTAGGTCGACGTAAGGCCGCATTCTGATGACTTTGCCCCCCCAAATAACATCGTCTTTCATGGTCTTGGAAGCCTGACTTTTTTGCCCTCTTTTGGTAAGGAGAAGACCTACAGCCTGACTTTTTGAGACCCATTTTTGGCGGTTAGAGGAAGTTAGGTTCGAGGTAATGCCGCATTCTGATGACTTTGTCCCCAAAATGACCAACGCAGTGACCAACACATTTTAGGAAAGCCTGACTTTTTTGCCCTCTTTGGGGTAAGGTTTATTTCCTTGGGTGGCTGCTATTCCAAAACAACCACAGGAACACAGTCTTTGCGTGCCCTGTGTTATATATGGTCGCTGTAGTCCCTTTCAGGCTGCTATACATAAAATAACCACATTAGGGCACCCTTTTCATGCCCTGTGCTATAGATGGTCTTTGTAGTCCCTGTCAGGCCGCTATATTGCCAAAATAACCACAGGAAGCACCGTTTGCAAAGCCCGGTGCTATAGTCTTTGTAGTCCCTTTAATGGCCGGCTATGGCCAAAAGAACCACAGAGGGCACTCTTTGCATGCCCTCCATGCTATGCTCTTTTTGTTCCTTTACTGAATTACTTTTCCTCTTTGGCACTGATAATGTATGATAAATTTATCCATGTTTATTAATATCACTCACTACCGAGCTAGTTCAGGGGGTCTTCAAACTTTGCACTTTTTAGACTTGTGGACTTCACCCCCGGATTTCCTCACCCTCATGGCTGGTTGAGGAATTCTGGGATTGAAGTCATCGGGTCTTTAAGTTCTAAGTCTGTAGACTCCTGAGTTAGCTGGTTTGCCTCTTCTGAGGCTCTTCACTGCAACACCCCAAAAAAAAACCAACCCCCCAATCCCTTCCCTGTACCCTTAAAGACACAGAAATCAAGTGCAATGCAAGAAAATAAAGAAACAAAAACTCCGTTTTTTTTCTCTTTAACTGCCTCAGGCGTGTCACGTGTCACAATGTTGCAAATCTGTTCTGGAAGGTTCTGGAAGGTTCTGGCAATTGCCAAAAGCTTTAGCTTTTAATTAAGCCTTTTTACTTTCAAAGAAAACTTTGTAAAAGCCACAGACAGACTGAATTAAAGGGGGTAAAACTAATTACATTTCTTTAAAGCGATTAAACCTTTCCTGGTGTCTTTTTTCCCCTTTCCCCACCCAAACCACGTTCTTTTATACCCTCTCCTCTCTCCCCCTCCCTTATCTTCAGTTCACCTCCAGCTCCCGGCAGGAGCACCAATCAGCTGGACCCAATCAGCCTCTTCTGCCGGCATCCAGCCGCCTCCTTAGGGACCTTTTTGCCCTCTTTTGGGTAAGGAAAGACTAGGGCCTTAGGTTTGACCCATTTTGGGGTTAGAATAGAGTAAGGTGAACCTAAGGCTGCATTCTGATGACTTTGCCCCTAAAATAACAAAAATAGTCTTTCATATCTTGGGAAAGCCTGACTTTTCTGCCCTCTTTTGGGTAAAGAAAGACTACGGCCTGACTTTTGACCCGTTTTGGGGTTAGAAAAGAGTTAGGTCGACGTAAGGCTGCATTCTGATGACTTTGCCCCCAAAATGACCAACACAATTTGTGATATGTTAGGAAAGCCTGACTTTTTTGCCCTCTTTGGGGTAAGGTTTATTTCCTTGTGTGGCTGCTATTCCTGCCTTGTCCACTGGAGGGCACTGCTTTCTGTCCCATAGCATTAGCACTTAGGCCATCATAGGCCTTTTTAACTCGGTTTAAGTGTTTTGAAGCAGGTTTCCTTCTCTGTGCCTGTTTCTGCAGCCTTGGGCCTCCCTTTCTCTATATGATTAATATCAACTTCTAATAATGTGAATAATAAAATAAAGGCATTCTGATGACTTTGCCCCCCAAATAACCACATAGGCTTTCATACCTTAGGAAACAGCCCTGACAGTTTTGCTCTCTATGGTAAGTATAGGCTATGCTGACTTTTGACCCTTTGCGTTAATGAAACAGTTAGGTCGACGTAAGGCTGCATTCTGATGACTTTGCCCCCCCAAATAACATAGTCTTTCATGTCTTGGGAAAGCCTGACTTTTTTGCCCTCTTTTGGGTAAGGAGAGACTACGGCCTGACTTTTGACCCATTTTGCGGTTAGAGGAGAGTTAGGTCGAGGTAATGCCGCATTCTGATGACTTTGTCACCAAAATGACCAACGCAGTGACCAACACATTTTAGGAAAGCCTGACTTTTTTGCCCTCTTTGGGGTAAGGTTTATTTCCTTGGGTGGCTGCTATTCCAAAACAACCACAGGAGCACAGTCTTTGCGTGCCCTGTGTTATATATGGTCGCTGTAGTCCCTTTCAGGCTGCTATACATTAAATAACCACAGTAGGGCACCCTTTTCATGCCCTGTGCTATAGATGGTCTTTGTAGTCCCTGTCAGGCCGCTATGGCCAAAATAACCACAGGAAGGCACCGTTTGCAAGCCCTGTGCTATAGATGGTCTTTGTAGTCCCTTTATGGCCGCTATGGCCAAAATAACCACAGGAGGGCCTCTTTGCATGGCCCTCTAGGGCTATGCTCTTTGTTCCTTTACTGATTACTTTTCCTTTGCACTAAAATGTATGATAAATTTATCCATTTTTTTAATATGCACCACTACCAACTAGTTCATGGGTCTTCAAAACTTGGCACTTATTTTTAAGACTTGTGGGACTTCAACTCCCCGATTCCTCAGCCCTCATGGCTGGTTGAGAATTCTGGGAGTTGAAGTCCACAGGTCATTAAAGTTGCTAAGTCTGTAACTCCTGGTTAGCTGCTTGCCCTTTCTGAGCTCTTCCGTGCACACAAACACCCCCCAATCCCTTCCCTGTAACCTTAAAGACACAGAAATCAAGTGCAATGCAAGAAAATAAAGAAACAGAAACTCTGGTTTTTTTCTCTTTAACTGCCTCAGGCGTGTCACGTGTCACAATGTTGCAAATCTGTTCTGGAAGGTTCTGGAAGGTTCCGGCAATTGCGAAAAGCTTTAGCTTTTAATTAAGCCTGTTTACTTTCAAAGGAAACTTTGTAAAAGCCACAGACAGACTGAATTAAAGGGGATAAAACTAATTACATTTGTTTAAAGCGTTTAAACCTTTCCTGGTGTTTTTTTTCCCCTTTCCCCACCCAAACCACGTTCTTTTATACCCTCTCCTCTCTCCCCCCTCCCTTTTCTTCAGTTCACCTCCAGCTCCCAGCAGGAGCACCAATCAGCTGGACCCAATCAGTCTCTCCTGCCTGCATCCAGCCGCCTCCTTAAGGGCTTTTTTGCCCTCTTTTGGGTAAGGAAAGACTAGGGCCTTAGGTTTGACCCATTTTGGGGTTAGAATAGAGTAAGGTGAACCTAAGGCTGCATTCTGATGACTTTGCCCCTAAAATAACAAAAATAGTCTTTCATATCTTGGGAAAGCCTGACCTTTCTGCCCTCTTTTGGGTAAAGAAAGACTACGGCCTGACTTTTGACCCGTTTTGGGGTTAGAAAAGAGTTAGGTCGACGTAAGGCTGCATTCTGATGACTTTGCCCCCAAAATGACCAACACAGTTTGTGATATGTTAGGAAAGCCTGACTTTTTTGCCCTCTTTGGGGTAAAGGTTTATTTCCTTGTGTGTCGCTATTCTGCCTTTCCACTGAGGGCACTGCTTTTCTGTCACGTACATTAGCACTTAGGCCGATCATAGGCCTTTTTAACTTGGTTTAAGTGTTTTGAAGCAGGTTTCCTTCTTCTGTGCCTGTTCTGCAGCCCTTGGGCCTCCCGTTGCTCTATTATGATTAATATCAAGGCTTCTAATAATGTAATAATAATAATAAAGTCATTCTGATGAATTTGCCCCCCAAATAACCAACATAGTCTTTCATACCTTAGGAAAGCCTGACATTTTTGCCCTCTATGGGTAAGGAGAGACTACGGCCTGACTTTTGACCCACTTTGCGGTTAAGAAACAGTTAGGTCGACGTAAGGCTGCATTCTGATGACTTTGCCCCCCCAAATAACAAACATAGTCTTTCATGTCTTTGGGAAAGCCTGACATTTTTTTGCCCTCTTTTGGGTAAGGGAGAGACTTACGCCTGACTTTTGACCCATTTGTCGTTAGAGGAGAGTTTAGGTCGAGGTAATGCCGCATTCTGATGACTTTGTCCCCAAAATGACCAACCATTGACCAAAACACATTTTAGGAAAGCCTGACTTTTTTTGCCCTCTTTGGTGTAAAGGTTTAGTTCCTTGGTGGCTGCCTATTCAAAACAACCACAGTGAGCCGCAGTCTTTGCGTGCCCTGTGTTATATATGTCGCTGTAGTCCCTTTCAGGCTGCTATACATAAAATAACCACAGTAGGGCACCCTTTTCATGCCCTGTGCTATAGATGGTCTTTGTAGTCCCTGTCAGGCCGCTATGGCCAAAATAAACACAGGAAGGCACCGTTTGCAAGCCCTGTGCTATAGATGGTCTTTGTAGTCCCTTTCTGGCCGCTATGGCCAAAATAGCCACAGGAGGGCACTCTTTGCATGCCCTCATGCTATGCTCTTTTGTTCCTTTACTGAATTCCTTTTCCTTTGCACTGATAAATGTATGATAAATTTATCCATTTTTATTAATATGCACCACTACCAGCTAGTTCAGGGGTCTTCAAACTTGGCACTTTAAAGACTTGTGGACTTCAACTCCCAGGATTCCTCAGCCCTCCTGGCTGGTTGAGGAATTCTGGGAGTTGAAGTCCACAGGTCTTAAAGTTGCTAAGTCTGTAGACTCCTGAGTTAGCTGGTTTGCCCTTCTGAGCTCTTCCACGTGCACACAAACACCCCCCAATCCCTTCCCTGTACCCTTAAAGACACAGAAATCAAGTGCAATGCAAGAAAATAAAGAAACAGAAACTCCGTTTTTTTTCTCTTTAACTGCCACAGGCGTGTCACATGTCACAATGTTGCAAATCTGTTCTGGAAGGTTCTGGAAGGTTCCGGCAATTGCGAAAAGCTTTAGCTTTTAATTAAGCCTTTTTACTTTCAAAGAAAACTTTGTAAAAGCCACAGACAGACTGAATTAAAGTGGGTAAAACTAATTACATTTCTTTAAAGCGATTAAACCTTTCCTGGTGTCTTTTTTCCCCTTTCCCCACCCAAACCACGTTCTTTATACCCTCTCCTCTCTCCCCCTCCCTTATCTTCAGTTCACCTCCAGCTCCCGGCAGGAGCACCAATCAGCTGGACCCAATCAGCCTCTCCTGCCGGCATCCAGCCGCCTCTTTAGGGACTTTTTTGCCCTCTTTTGGGTAAGGAAAGACTAGGGCCTTAGGTTTGACCCATTTTGGGGTTAGAATAGAGTAAGGTGAACCTAAGGCTGCATTCTGATGACTTTGCCCCTAAAATAACAAAAATAGTCTTTCATATCTTGGGAAAGCCTGACTTTTCTGCCCTCTTTTGGTAAAGGAATACTAATACGGCCTGATTTGTGACCCGTTTTGGGGTTAGAAAAGAGTTAGGTCGACGTAAGGCTGCATTCTGAATGACTTTTGCCCCCAAAATGACCAACACAGTTTTGTGATATGTTAGGAAAGGCCTGGACTTTTTCCCTTCTTTGGGGTAAAGTTTATTTTCCTTGGTGTGGCTGCTATTCCTGCCTTGTCCACTGGAGGGCACTGCTTTCTGTCCCATAGCATTAGCACTTAGGCCATCATAGGCCTTTTTAACTCGGTTTAAGTGTTTTGAAGCAGGTTTCCTTCTCCTGTGCCTGTTCTGAAGCCCTTGTGCCTCCCGTTGCTCTATTATGATTAATATCAAGGCTTCTAATAATGTATTAATAATAATAAAGTCATTCTGATGACTTTGCCCCCCAAATAACCAACATAGTCTTTCATACCTTAGGAAAGCCTGACATTTTTGCCCTCTATGGGGAAGGAGAGACTACGGCCGGACTTTTGACCCACTTTGCGGTTAGGAAACAGTTAGGTCGACGTAAGGCTGCATTCTGATGACTTTGCCCCCCCAAATAACAAACATAGTCTTTCATGTCTTGGGAAAGCCTGACCTTTTTGCCCTCTTTTGGGTAAGGAGAGACTACGGCCTGACTTTTGACCCATTTTGCAGTTAGAGGAGAGTTAGGTCGAGGTTTAGCCGCATTCTGATGACTTTGTCCCAAAATGACCAACGCAGTGACCAACACATGTTAGGAAAGCCGACTTTTTTGCCCCTTTGGGGTAAGGTTTATTTCCTTGGGTGGCTGCTATCCAAAACAACCACAGGAGCGCAGTCTTTGCGTGCCCTGTTTTATATATGGTCGCTGTAGTCCCTTTCAGGCTGCTATACATAAAATAACCACAGTAGGGCACCCTTTTCATGCCCTGTGCTATAGATGGTCTTTGTAGTCCCTGTCAGGCCGCTATGGCCAAAATAACCACAGGAAGGCACCGTTTGCAAGCCCTGTGCTATAGATGGTCTTTGTAGTCCCTTTCTGGCTGCTATGGCCAAAATAACCACAGGAGGGCACTCTTTGCATGCCCTCATGCTATGCTCTTTTGTTCCTTTACTGAATTCCTTTTCCTTTGCACTGATAAATGTATGATAAATTTATCCATGTTTATTAATATGCACCACTACCAGCTAGTTCAGGGGTCTTCAAACTTGGCACTTTTAAGACTTGTGGACTTCACCTCCCGGATTCCTCAGCCACTCCATGGCTGGTTGAGGAATTCTGGAGTTGAAGTCCACAGTCTAAAGTTGCTAAGTCTGTAGACTCCGGAGTTTATCTGGTTTTGCCCCTTCTGAGCTCTTCCACGTTGCACACAAAACACCCCCCAATCCCTTCCCTGTCCCTTAAAGCACAGACATCAAGTGCAATTGCAAGAAAATACAAGAAACAAAACTCCTTTTTTTTCTCTTTAACTGCCTCAGGGCGTGTCACGTGTCACAATGTGCAAATCGTTCTGAAGGTTTCTGGAAGGTTCCGGCAATTGCTAAAAGCTTTAGCTTTTAATTAAGCCTTTTTACTTTCAAAGAAAACTTTGTAAAAGCCACAGACAGACTGAATTAAAGGGGGTAAAACTAATTACATTTCTTTAAAGCGATTAAACCTTTCCTGGTGTCTTTTTTCCCCTTTCCCCACCCAAACCATGTTCTTTTATACCCTCTCCTCTCTCCCCCTCCCTTATCTTCAGTTCACCTCCAGCTCCCGGCAGGAGCACCAATCAGCTAGACCCAATCAGCCTCTTCTGCCGGCATCCAGCCGCCTCCTTAGGGACCTTTTTGCCCTCTTTTGGGTAAGGAAAGACTAGGGCCTTAGGTTTGACCCATTTTGGGGTTAGAATAGAGTAAGGTGAACCTAAGGCTGCATTCTGATGACTTTGCCCCTAAAATAACAAAAATAGTCTTTCATATCTTGGGAAAGCCGACTTTTCTGCCCCTCTTTGGGTAAAAGGAAAGACTACGGCCCTGGCACCCTTTTGACCCATTTATTATTTTGCAATTTTTTTTGGGTTAGAAAGAGTTAGGTCCACGTAAGGCTGCATTCTGATTGACTTTGCCCCAAAATGACCAACACAATTTGTGATATGTTGGAAAAAAAAAAAAAAAAAAGAAAAAAAAAAAAAAGAAAGCCTGGACTTTTTGCCCTCTTTGGGGTATGTTTATTTCCTTGTGTGGCTGCTATTCCTCCTTGTCCACTGGAGGGGCACTGCTTTCTGTCCCATAGCATTAGCACTTAGGCCATACATAGGCCTTTTTTAACGCGGTTTTAAGTGTTTTGAAGCAGGTTTCCTTCTTCTGTGCCTGTTCTGCAGCCCTTGGGCCTCCCGTTGCTCTATTATGATTAATATCAAGGCTTCTAATAATGTAATAATAATAATAAAGTCATTCTGATGACTTTGCCCCCCAAATAACCAACATAGTCTTTCATACCTTAGGAAAGCCTGACAGTTTTGCCCTCTATGGGTAAGGAGAGACTACGGCCTGACTTTTGACCCACTTTGCGGTTAAGAAACAGTTAGGTCGACATAAGGCTGCATTCTGATGACTTTGCCCCCCCAAATAACATAGTCTTTCATGTCTTGGGAAAGCCTGACTTTTTTGCCCTCTTTTGGGTAAGGAGAGACTACGGCCTGACTTTTGACCCATTTTGCGGTTAGGAGGAGAGTTAGGTCGAGGTAATGGCCGCATTCTATGACTTTGGCCCCAAAATGACGCAACGCATGACCCACACATTTTAGGAAAGCCTTACTTTTTTGCCCTCTTTGGGGTAAGGTTTATTTCCTTGGGTGGCGGCGATTCCAAAACAACCAATGAGTGCAGTCTTTTGCGTGCCCTCTTTATATATGGTCGGCGTGTAGTCCCTTTCAGGCTGCTATACATAAAATAACCACAGTAGGGCGACCCTTTTCAATGCCCTGTGCTATAGATGGGCTTTGTAGTCCCCGTCAGCCGCTATTGGCCCAAATAACCAAGGAAGGCACCGTTTGCAAGCCCTGTGCTATAGATATGGTCTTTGTATCCCTTTAGGGCCCTATGGCCAAAATAACCACGAGGAGGGCACTCCTTTTGCATGCCCTCATGCTATGCTCTTTTGTTCCTTTACTGAATTACTTTTCCTTTGCACTAAAATGTATGATAAAATTTATCCATGTTTATTAATATGCACCACTACCAGCTAGGTCAGGGGTCTTCAAATTTGGCACTTTTAAGACTTGTGGACTTCAACTCCCAGGATTCCTCAGCCCTCATGGCTGGTTGAGGAATTCTGGGAGTTGAAGTCCACAGGTCTTAAAGTTGCTAAGTCTGTAGACTCCTGAGTTAGCTGGTTTGCCCTTCTGAGCTCTTCCACGTGCACACAAACACCCCCCAATCCCTTCCCTGTACCCTTAAAGACACAGAAATCAAGTGCAATGCAAGAAAATAAAGAAACAGAAACTCCTTTTTTTTTTCTTTAACTGCCTCAGGCGTGTCACGTGTCACAATGTTGCAAATCTGTTCTGGAAGGTTCTGGAAGGTTCCGGCAATTGCGAAAAGCTTTAGCTTTTAATTAAGCCTTTTTACTTTCAAAGAAAACTTTGTAAAAGCCACAGACAGACTGAATTAAAGGGGGTAAAACTAATTAAATTTCTTTAAAGCGATTAAACCTTTCCTGGTGTCTTTTTTCCCCTTTCCCACCCAAACCACGTTCTTTTTATACCCTCGTCCTCTCTCCCCCTCCTTATCTTCAAGTTCACCTCCGCTCCCGGCAGGAGCACCAATCAGCTGGACCCAATCACCTCTCCTGCCACATCCAGTCGCCGACTCTTGAGGGAATTTTTTGCCCTCTTTTGGGTTAGGAAGACTAGGGCCTTAGGTTTGAGACCCATTTTGGGGTTTAGAATAGAGTAAGGTGACCTAAGGCTGCATTCTGATTGACTTTGCCCCTAAATAACAAAACTAGTCTTCATATCTTGGGAAAGCCTGACTTTTCTGCCCTCTTTTGGGTAAGAAAGACTCGTCCTGACTTTTGACCCTTTTGGGGGTTAGAAAAGAGTTAGGTCGCGTAAGGCTGCTTCTGATGACTGTTGTGCCCCCAAAATGCCCAACACAGTTTGTGATATGTTAGGGAAGCCTGACTTTTTTGCCCTCTTTGGGGTAAGGTTTATTTCCTTGTGTGGCTGCTATTCCTGCCTTGTCCACTGGAGGGCACTGCTTTCTGTCCCATAGCATTAGCACTTAGGCCATCATAGGCCTTTTTAACTCGGTTTAAGTGTTTTGAAGCAGGTTTCCTTCTTCTGTGCCTGTTCTGCAGCCCTTGGGCCTCCCGTTGCTCTATTATGATTAATATCACGGCTTCTACTAATGTAATAATAATAATAAAGTCATTCTGATGACTTTGCCCCCCAAATAACCAACATCATTCTTTCTACCTTATAAAGCCTGACATTTTTGCCCTCTATGGAAGGAGAGACTACGGCCTGACTTTTGACCCCACTTTTTGCGGTTAAGGAAAAGAGTTAGGTCGACGTAAGGCAACATTCTGATGACTTTGCCCCCCCCAAATAACAAACATAGTCTTTCATGTCTTGGGAAAGCCTGACTTTTTTGCCCTCTTTTGGGTAAGGAGAGACTACGGCCTGACTTTTGACCCATTTTGCGGTTAGAGGAGAGTTAGGTGAGGTAATGCCGCATTCTGATGACTTTGTCCCCAAAATGACCAACGCAGTGACCAACACATTTTAGGAAAGCCTGACTTTTTTGCTCTCTTTGGGGTAAGGTTTATTTCCTTGGGTGGCTGCTATTCTAAAACAACCACAGGAGCGCAGTCTTTGCGTGCCCTGTGTTATATATGGTCGCGCGTTAGTCCTTCAGGCATGCTATACATATAAAACCACAGTAGGGCACCCGTGTTCATGCCCTGTTGCTATAGATGGTCTATGTAGTCCCTGTCAGGGCGACCCTAACGGACAAATAACCACAGGGGTCACTCTTTGATGCCCTCATGCTATGCTCTTTTGTTCCTTTACTGAATTACTTTTCCCTTGCACTGATAAATGTATGATAAATTTATCCATGTTTATTAATATGCACCACTACCAGCTAGTTCAGGGGTCTTCAAACTTGGCACTTTTAAGACTTGTGGACTTCAACTCCCAGGATTCCTCAGCCCTCATGGCTGGTTGAGGAATTCTGGGAGTTGAAGTCAACAGGTCTTAAAGTTGCTAAGTCTGTAGACTCCTGAGTTAGCTGGTTTGCCCTTCTGAGCTCTTCCACGTGCAAACAAACACCCCTCCAATCCCTTCCCTGTACCCTTAAAAGACACAGAAATAAGGCAATTGCAGAAAAATAAGAAACAGAAAGTCTGTTTTTTTCTCTTTAACTGCCTCAGGCGTGTCACGGTGCACAATGTTGGAATCTGTTCTGGAAGTTCCGGCACAATTCGACAGCTTGTAGCTTAATTAAGCCGTTTAATTAAAGAAAACTTGTAAAAGCCACAGACAGATGAATTAAAGGGGGTAAAAAACTAATTACATTTGTTAAAGCGATTAAACCTTCCTGGTGTCTTTTTTCCCCTTTCCCCACCCAAACCACGTTCTTTTTACCTCTCCTCTCTCCCCCTCCCTTTCTTCAGTTCACCTCCAGCTCCCGGCAGGAGCACCAATCAGCTGGACCCAATCAGTCTCTCCTGCCGGCATCCAGCCGCCTCCTTAGGGACTTTTTTGCCCTCTTTTGCGTAAGGAAAGAATAGGGCCTTAGGTTTGACCCATTTTGGGGTTAGAATAGAGTAAGGTGAACCTAAGGCTGCATTCTGATGACTTTACCCCTAAAATAACAAAAATAGTCTTTCATATCTTGGGAAAGCCTGACTTTTCTGCCCTCTTTTGGATAAAGAAAGACTACGGCCTGACTTTTGACCCATTTTGGGGTTAGAAAAGAGTTAGGTCGACGTAAGGCTGCATTCTGATGACTTTGCCCCCAAAATGAACAACACAGTTTGTGATATGTTAGGAAAGCCTGACTTTTTTGCCCTGTTTGGGGTAAGGTATATTTCCTTGTGTGGCTGCTATTCCTGCCTTGTCCACTGGAGGGCACTGCTTTCTGTCCCATAGCATTAGCACTTAGGCCATCATAGGCCTTTTTAACTCGGTTTAAGTGTTTTGAAGCAGGTTTCCTTCTTCTGTGCCTGTTCTGCAGCCCTTGGGCCTCCCGTTGCTCTATTATGATTAATATCAAGGCTTCTAATAATGTAATAATAATAATAAATTCATTCTGATGACTTTGCCCCCCAAATAACCAACATAGTCTTTCATACCTTAGGAAAGCCTGACATTTTTGCCTTCTATGGGTAAGGAGAGACTACGGCCTGACTTTTGACCCACTTTGCGGTTAGGAAACAGTTAGGTCGACGTAAGGCTGCATTCTGATGACTTTGCCCCCCCAAATAACAAACATAGTCTTTCATGTCTTGGGAAAGCCTGACTTTTTTGCCCTCTTTTGCGTAAGGAGAGACTACGGCCTGACTTTTGACCCATTTTGCAGTTAGAGGAGACTTAGGTCGAGGTTTAGCCGCATTCTGATGACTTTGTCCTAAAATGACCAACGCAGTGACCAACACATGTTAGGAAAGCCTGACTTTTTTGCCCTCTTTGGGGTAAGGTTTATTTCCTTGGGTGGCTGCTATTCCAAAACAACCACAGGAGCGCAGTCTGTGCTTGCCCCGTTATATAGGTCGCTGTAGTCCTTTCAGCTGCATACATAAATAATCACAGTAGGGCACCCGTTCATGCCCTGTGATATAGATGTTCTTTGTATTCCTCAGGCGCTATGGCCAAAATAACCACAGGAAGGCACCGTTTGCAAGCCCTGTGCTAAGATGGTGCTTTGTAGTCCATTTCTGGCCGTAGGCCAAAAATAACCCAGGAGGGCCCACTCTGTTGCAGGCCTTCAGGCAATGCTCTTTTGTCCTTTACTGAATACTTTTCCTTGCACTGATAAATGTATGATGTATTTATCCACGTTATTTAATATGCACCACTACCAGCTAGTTCAGGGTCTTCAATTGGCACATTTGTAGACTTGTGGACTTCAACTCCCAGGATTCCTCAGCCCTCATGGCTGGTTGAGGAATTCTGGGAGTTGAAGTCCACAGGTCTTAAAGTTGCTAAGTCTGTAGACTCCTGAGTTAGCTGGTTTGCCCTTCTGAGCTCTTCCACATGCACACAAACACCCCCCAATCCCTTCCCTGTACCCTTAAAGACACAGAAATCAAGTGCAATGCAAGAAAATAAAGAAACAGAAACTCCGTTTTTTTTCTCTTTAACTGCCTCCGGAGTGTCAGTGTCAAATGTTGGAAATCTGTTCGGAAGGTTCCTTTGCATATTGCGAAAAGCTTTAGCTTTAATGTAAGAAATGTGTATTTCAAAAGTAAGAAAACTTTGTAAAAGCCACAGACAGACTGAATTAAAGGGGGTAAAACTAATTACATTTCTTTAAAGCGTTTAAACCTTTCCTGGTGTCTTTTTTCCCCTTTCCCCACCCAAACCACGTTCTTTTATACCCTCTCCTCTCTCCCCCTCCCTTTTCTTCAGTTCACCTCCAGCTCCCGGCAGGAGCACCAATCAGATGGACCCAATCAGTCTCTCCTGCCGGCATCCAGCCGCCTCCTTAGGGACGTTTTTGCCCTCTTTTGGGTAAGGAAAGACTAGGGCCTTAGGTTTGACCCATTTTGGGGTTAGAATAGAGTAAGGTGAACCTAAGGCTGCATTCTGATGACTTTGCCCCTAAAATAACAAAAATAGTCTTTCATATCTTGGGAAAGCCTGACTTTTCTGCCCTCTTTTGGGTAAAGAAAGACTACGGCCTGACCTTTGACCCATTTTGGGGTTAGAAAAGAGTTAGGTCGACGTAAGGCTGCATTCTGATGACTTTGCCCCCAAAATGACCAACACAGTTTGTGATATGTTAGGAAAGAATGACTTTTTTGCCCTCTTTAGGGTAAGGTTTATTTCCTGTGTGGCTGCTATTCCTGCCTTGTCACTGGAGGGCACTGCTTCTGTCAATAGCATTAGCACTTAGGCCATCATAGCCTTTTTTAACTCGGTTTTTAAGTTTTGAAGCAGGTTTCCTTCTTCTGTGCCTGTTCTGCAGCCCTTGGGCCTCCCGTTGCTCTATTATGATTAATATCAAGGCTTCTAATAATGTAATAATAATAATAAAGTCATTCTGATGACTTTGCCCCCCAAAATAACCAACATAGTCTTTCATACCTTAGGAAAGCCTGACATTTTTGCCCTCTATGGGTAAGGAGAGACTACGGCCTGATTTTTGACCCACTTTGCGGTTAGGAAACAGTTAGGTCGACGTAAGGCTGCATTCTGATGACTTTGCCCCCCAAAATAACAAACATAGTCTTTCATGTCTTGGGAAAGCCTGACTTTTTTGCCCTCTTTTGCGTAAGGAGAGACTACGGCCTGACTTTTGACCCATTTTGCAGTTAGAGGAGACTTAGGTCGAGGTTTAGCCGCATTCTGATGACTTTGTCCCAAAATGACCAACGCAGTGACCAACACATGTTAGGAAAGCCTGACTTTTTTGCCCTCTTTGGGGTAAGGTTTATTTCCTTGGGTGGCGCTTATTCCAAAACAACCAAAGGAGCGCAGTATTTGCGTGCCCTGTGTTATATATGGTCGCTGTAGTCCCTTTCAGGCTGCCTGTACGATAAATAATCACAGTAGGGACCTTTTCATGCCTGTGCTATAGATGGTCTGTAGTCTGTCAGCGCTATGCCCAAAATAACCACAGTAGGCTCTCTTTAATGGCCCTGTGCTATAGATGTCTTTGGTAGTCCTGTCAGGCCGCTATGCCAAAATTAACCACAGGAGGGCACTCTTGCTGCCTCAGCTATGCTCTTTGTTCCTTTACGAATTACTTTGTCCTTTGCATGCTAAATGTATGATGAATTGATCCAATGTTATTAAATATTGCACCATACCAGCTAGTTCAGGGTCTTCAACCTGGCACTTTTGCGACTTGTGGACTCAACTCCCAGGATTCTCAGCCCTCATGGCTGGTTGAGGAATTCTGGGAGTTGAAGTCCACAGGTCTTAAAGTTGCTAAGTCTGTAGACTCCTGAGTTAGCTGGTTTGCCCATCTGAGCTCTTCCACGTGCACACAAACACCCCCCAATCCCTTCCCTGTACCCTTAAAGACACAGAAATCAAGTGCAATGCAAGAAAATAAAGAAACAGAAAGTGTTTTTTTTCTCTTTAACTGCCTCAGGCGTGTCACGTGTCACAATGTTGGAAATCTGTTCTGGAAGGTTCCGGCAATTGCGAAAAGCTTTAGCTTTTAATTTAGCCTGTTTACTTTCAAAGAAAACTTTGTAAAAGCCACAGACAGACTGAATTAAAGGGGGTAAAACTAATTACATTTGTTTAAAGCGATTAAACCTTTCCTGGTGTCTTTTTTCCCCTTTCCCCACCCAAACCATGTTCTTTTTTACCCTCTCCCTCTCTCCCCCTCCCTTTTCTTCAGTTCACCTCCAGCTCCCGGCAGGAGCACCAATCAGCTGGACCCAATCAGTCTCTCCTGCCAGCATCCAGCTGCCTCCTTAGGGACTTTTTTGCCCTCTTTTGGGTAAGGAAAGAATAGGGCCTTAGGTTTGACCCATTTTGGGGTTAGAATAGAGTAAGGTGAACCTAAGGCTGCATTCTGATGACTTTACTCCTAAAATAACAAAAATAGTCTTTCATATCTTGGGAAAGCCTGACCTTTCTGCCCTCTTTTGGGTAAGGAAGACTACGGCCTGACTTTTGACCCACTTTGGTTAGAAAAGAGTTAGGTCGCCGTGAAGGGCTGAATTCTGAGACTTTGCCCCAAATGACAAACACAAGTTTGTGAATGTTAGAAAGACTCTGACTGTTGCAACATCTTTGGGGTAAGGTTTTATTTCCTCGTGTGGCTGCTTTCATGCCTGTCACTGGAGGGCACGCTTTCTGTCCCATAGCATAGCACTTTAGGCCATCATAGGCTCTTTTTAACTCGGTTTAAGTGTTTTGAAGCAGTTTCTCTTCTGCCTTTCTGCAGCCCTTGGGCCTCCCGTTGCTCTATTATGATTAATATCAAGGCTTCTAATAATGTAATAATAATAATAAAGTCATTCTGATGACTTTGTCCCCCAAAGAACCAACATAGTCTTTCATACCTTAGGAAAGCCTGACATTTTTGCCCTCTATGGGTAAGGAGAGACTACGGCCTGACTTTTGACCCACTTTGCGGTTAGGAAACAGTTAGGTCGACGTAAGGCTGCATTCTGATGACTTTTCCCCCCGAAATAACAAACATAGTCTTTCATGTCTTGGGAAAGCCTGACTTTTTTGCCCTCTTTTGGGTAAGGAGAGACTACGGCCTGACTTTTGACCCATTTTGCAGTTAGAGGAGAGTTAGGTCGAGGTTTAGCCGCATTCTGATGACTTTGTCCCAAAATGACCAACGCAGTGACCAACACATGTTAGGAAAGCCTGACTTTTTTGCCCTCTTTGGGGTAATGTTTATTTCCTTGGGTGGCTGCTATTCCAAAACAACCACAGGAGCGCAGTCTTTGCGTGCCCTGTGTTATATATGGTCGCTGTAGTCCCTTTCAGGCTGCTATACATAAAATAACCACAGTAGGGCACCCTTTTCATGCCCTGCGCTATAGATGGTCTTTGTAGTCCCTGTCAGGCCGCTATGGCCAAAATAACCACAGGAAGGCACCGTTTGCAAGCCCTGTGCTATAGATGGTCTTTGTAGTCCCTTTATGGCCGCTATGGCCCAAATAACCACAGGAGGGCACCGTTTTGCAAGCCCTGTTCTATAGATGTCTTTGTAGTCCTTTCTGCCGCTATGGCCAAAATAACCCCAGGAGGGCACTCTTTGCATGCCCTCAGGCTATGCTCTTTTGTTCCTTTACTGAATTACTTTTCCTTTGCACTGATAAATGTATGATGAATTTATCCATGTTTATTAATATGCACCACTACCAGCTAGTTCAGGGGTCTTCAAACCTGGCACTTTTAAGACTTGTGGACTTCAACTCCCAGGATTCCTCAGCCCTCATGGCTGGTTGAGGAATTCTGGGAGTTGAAGTCCACAGGTCTTAAAGTTGCTAAGTCTGTAGACTCCTGAGTTAGCTGGTTTGCCCTTCTGAGCTCTTCCACGTGCACACAAACCCCCCCCAATCCTTTCCCTGTACCCTTAAAGACACAGAAATCAAGTGCAATGCAAGAAAATAAAGAAACAGAAACTCCGTTTTTTTTCTCTTTAACTGCCTCAGGCGTGTCACGTGTCACAATGTTGCAAATCTGTTCTGGAAGGTTCTGGAAGTTTCCGGCAATTGCGAAAAGCTTTAGCTTTTAATTAAGCCTGTTTACTTTCAAAGAAAACTTTGTAAAAGCCACAGACAGACTGAATTAAAGGGGGTAAAACTAATTACATTTGTTTAAAGCGTTTAAACCTTTCCTGGTGTCTTTTTTTCCCTTTCCCCACCCAAACCACGTTTCTTTTTTTGAACCTCTCCTCTCTCCCCCTCCCTTTTCTCAGTTTCACCTCCAGTCTCCCGCAGGAGCACCAATCAGCTGGCCCACTCAGTCCTCTCGCTGGCAATCCAGCCGCCTCCTTAGGACTTTTTTTGGCCCTCTTTTTGTGTAAGGAAAGATAGGGCCTTAGTTTGGACCCATTTTTGGGTTAGAATAGAGTAAGGTGAACCTTAGGCTGCATTCTGATGACTTTGCCCCTAAAATAACAAAAATAGTCTTTCATATCTTGGGAAAGCCTGACTTTTCTGCCCTCTTTTGGGTAAAGAAAGACTACGGCCTGACTTTTGACCCAATTTGGGGTTAGAAAAGAGTTAGGTCGACGTAAGGCTTCATTCTGATGACTTTGCCCCCAAAATGACCAACACAGTTTGTGATATGTTAGGAAAGCCTGACTTTTTTGCCCTCTTTGGGGTAAGGTTTATTTCCTTGTGTGGCTGCTATTCCTGCCTTGTCCACTGGAGGGCACTGCTTTCTGTCCCATAGCATTAGCACTTAGGCCATCATAGGCCTTTTTAACTAGGTTTTAAGTGTTTTGAAGGCAGGTTTCCTTCTTCTGTGCGTGTTCTGCAGCCTTGGGGTCCTCCGTTGCTCTGATTATGATAATATCAAGGTTCTAATAATTAATAATAATAATAAAGTCATTCTGATGAACTTTGCCCCCAAATAACCAACATAGTCTTTCTACCTAGGAAAGCTTACATTTTTTGCCCTCTATGGGTAAGGAGAGACTACGGCCTGACGTTTGACCCGACTTTTCGGTTAGGAACAGTTAGGTCGACGTAAGGCTGCATTCTGATGACTTTGCCCCCCCAATAACAAACATAGTCTTTCATGTCTTGGGAAAGCCTGACTTTTTTGCCCTCTTTTGGGTAAGGAGAGACTACGGCCTGACTTTTGACCCATTTTGCAGTTAGAGGAGAGTTAGGTCGAGGTTTTAGCCGCATTCTGATGACTTTGTCCCAAAATGACCAACGCAGTGACCAACACATGTTAGGAAAGCCTGACTTTTTTGCGCTCTTTGGGGTAAGGTTTATTTCCTTGGGTGGCTGCTATTCCAAAACAACCACAGGAGCGCAGTCTTTGCGTGCCCTGTGTTATATATGGTCGCTGTAGTCCCTTTCAGGCTGCTATACATAAAATAATCACAGTAGGGCACCCTTTTCATGCCCTGTGCTATAGATGGTCTTTGTAGTCCGGTCAGGCCGCTATGCCCAAAATAACCACAGGTAGGCTCTCTTTACATGCCCTGTGCTATAGATGGTCTTTGTAGTCCCTGTCAGGCCGCTATGGCCAAAATAACCACAGGAAGGCAACGTTTGCAAGCCCTGTGCTATAGATGGTCTTTGTAGTCCCTTTCTGGCCGCTATGGCCAAAATAACCACAGGAGGGCACTCTTTGCATGCCCTCAGGCAATGCTCCTTTGTTCCTTTACTGAATTACTTTTCCTTTGCACTGATAAATGTATGATGAATTTATCCATGTTTATTAATATGCACCACTACCAGCTAGTACAGGGGTCTTCAAACTTGGCACTTTTAAGACTTGTGGACTTCAACTCCCAGGATTCCTCAGCCCTCATGGCTGGTTGAGGAATTCTGGGAGTTGAAGTCCACAGGTCTTAAAGTTGCTAAGTCTGTAGACTCCTGAGTTAGCTGGTTTGCCCTTCTGAGCTCTTCCACGTGCACACAACACCCCCCAATCCCTTCCCTGTACCCTTAAAGACACAGAAATCAAGTGCAATGCAAGAAAATAAAGAAGCAGAAACTCCGTTTTTTTTCTCTTTAACTGCCTCAGGCGTGTCACGTGTCACAATGTTGCAAATCTGTTCTGGAAGGTTCTGGAAGGTTCCAGCAATTGCGAAAAGCTTTAGCTTTTAATTAAGCCTGTTTACTTTCAAAGAAAACTTTGTAAAAGCCACAGACAGACTGAATTAAAGGGGGTAAAACTATTTACATTTGTTTAAAGCAATTAAACCTTTCCTGGTGTCTTTTTTCCCCTTTCCCCACCCAAACCACGTTCTTTTTTACCCTCTCCTCTCTCCCCCTCCCTTTTCTTCAGTTCACCTCCAGCTCCCCGCAGGAGCACCAATCAGCTGGACCCAATCAGTCTCTCCTGCCGGCATCCAGCCGCCTCCTTAGGGACTTTTTTGCCCTCTTTTGGGTAAGGAAAGAATAGGGCCTTAGGTTTGACCCATTTTGGGGTTAGAATAGAGTAAGGTGAACCTAAGGCTGCATTCTGATGACTTTACCCCTAAAATAACAAAAATAGTCTTTCATATCTTGGGAAAGCCTGACTTTTCTGCCCTCTTTTGGGTAAAGAAAGACTACGGCCTGACTTTTGACCCATTTTGGGTTAGAAAAGAGTTAGGTCGACGTAAGGCTGCATTCTGATGACTTTGCCCCCAAAATGACCAACACA
This sequence comes from Azemiops feae, assembly GCA_023970755.1. Classification (NCBI taxonomy): domain Eukaryota; kingdom Metazoa; phylum Chordata; class Lepidosauria; order Squamata; family Viperidae; genus Azemiops; species Azemiops feae. The sequence goes on from JALGBA010002504.1 coordinate 22,132, forward strand.
GTTTGTGATATGTTAGGAAAGCCTGACTGTTTTGCCCTCTTTGGGGTAAGGTTTATTTCCTTGTGTGGCTGCTATTCCTGCCTTGTCCACTGGAGGGCACTGCTTTCTGTCCCATAGCATTAGCACTTAGGCCATCATAGGCCTTTTTAACTCGGTTTAAGTGTTTTGAAGCAGGTTTCCTTCTTCTGTGCCTGTTCTGCAGCCCTTGGGCCTCCCGTTGCTCTGTTATGATTAATATCAAGGCTTCTAATAATGTAATAATAATAATAAAGTCATTCTGATGACTTTGCCCCCCAAATAACCAACATAGTCTTTCATACCTTCGGAAAGCCTGACATTTTTGCCCTCTATGGGTAAAGGAGAGAACTATGGCCTGACTTTTGACCCACTTTTGCGGTTTAGGAAACGTAGGTCTACGTAATGCCTGCATTCGGATGACTTTGCCCCCAAAAGTGACCAACACAGTTTTTTGATATGTTAGGAAAGCCTGACTTTTTTGCCCTCTTTGGTGTAAGGTTTATTTCCTTGTGTGGCTGCTATTCCTGCCTTGTCCACTGTAGGGCACTGCTTTCTGTCCCATAGCATTAGCACTTAGGCCATCATAGGCCTTTTTAACTCGGTTTAAGTGTTTTGAAGCAGGTTTCCTTCTTCTGTGCCTGTTCTGCAGCCCTTGGGCCTCCCGTTGCTCTATTATGATTAATATCAAGGCTTCTAATAATGTAATAATAATAATAAAGTCATTCTGATGACTTTGCCCCCCAAATAACCAACATAGTCTTTCATACCTTAGGAAAGCCTGACATTTTTGCCCTCTATGGGTTAGGAGAGACTACGGCCTGCCTTTTGACCCACTTTGGGCGGTTTAGGAACAGTTAGGTCGACGTAAGGCTGCATTCTTATGTCTTTGCCCCCCCAAATAACAAACATAGTCTTTCATGTCTTTGGAAAGCCTGACTTTTTTGCCCTCTTTTGGGTAAGGAGAGACTACGGCCTGACTTTTGACCCATTTTGCGGTTAGAGGAGAGTTAGGTCGAGGTAATGCCGCATTCTGATGACTTTGTCACCAAAATGACCAACGCAGTGACCAACACATTTTAGGAAAGCCTGACTTTTTTGCCCTCTTTGGGGTAAGGTTTATTTCCTTGGGTGGCTGCTATTCCAAAACAACCACAGGAGCACAGTCTTTGCGTGCCCTGTGTTATATATGGTCGCTGTAGTCCCTTTCAGGCTGCTATACATTAAATAATACAGTAGGGCACCCTTTCATTCCTGTGCTCTAGATGGTCTTTGTAGTCCTGTCGGCCGCGATGCCAAAATAACCACAGGTAGGCTTCTCTTTTACGATGCCCTGTGCTATAGATGGTCTTTGTAGTCCCTGTCAGGGCCAGCTATGGCAAATACCACAGAAGGCACCGTTTGCAAGCTGTGCTATAGATTGTCTTTGTAGTCCTTTCTGGCCGCGATGCCAAAATAACTCGGGGGCGACTCTTTGGCATGCCCTCCAGCTATCTCTTTTGTCTTATGATTCTTTCTTTCACTGATAAATGATGATGAATTATCCATGGTTATTAATATGCACCACTACCAGCTTAGTTCAGGTGTCATCAAACTTGCACTTTAAAGGGGGGGGGAATTGGGTGACCTTCAACTCCCAGGATTCCTCAGCCCTCATGGCTGGTTGAGGAATTCTGGGAGTTGAAGTCCACAGGTCTTAAGGTTGCTAAGTCTGTAGACTCCTGAGTTAGCTGGTTTGCCCTTCTGAGCTCTTCCACGTGCACACAAACACCCCCCAATCCCTTCCCTGTACCCTTAAAGACACAGAAATCAAGCGCAATGCAAGAAAATAAAGAAACAGAAAGTCTGTTTTTTTTCTCTTTAACTGCCTCAGGCGTGTCACGTGTCACAATGTTGCAAATCTGTTCTGGAAGGTTCTGGAAGGTTCCGGCAATTGCAAAAAGCTTTAGCTTTTAATTAAGCCTGTTTACTTTCAAAGAAAACTTTGTAAAAGCCACAGACTGAATTAAAGGGGGTAAAACTAATTACATTTGTTTAAAGTGTTTAAACCTTTCCTGGTGTCTTTTTTCCCCTTTCCCCACCAAAACCACGTTCTTTTATACCCTCTCCTCTCTCCCCCTCCCTTTTCTTCAGTTCACCTCCAGCTCCCGGCAGGAGCACCAATCAGCTGGACCCAATCAGTCTCTCCTGCCGGCATCCAGCCGCCTCCTTAGGGACTTTTTTGCCCTCTTTTGGGTAAGGAAAGACTAGGGGCTTAGGTTTGACCCATTTTGGGGTTAGAATAGAGTAAGGTGAACCTCAGGCTGCATTCTGATGACTTTGCCCCTAAAATAACAAAAATAGTCTTTCATATCTTGGGAAAGCCTGACTTTTCTGCCCTCTTTTGGGTAAAGAAAGACTACGGCCTGACTTTTGACCCATTTTGGGGTTAGAAAAGAGTTAGGTCGACGTAAGGCTGCATTCTGATGACCTTGCCCCCAATACCGAACACAGTTTGTGATGATGTTAGGAAGCTACCTGTGTTTGCCCTCTTTGGGTAAGGTTTATTTCCTTGTGTGCTTGCTATTCCTGCTTGTCCCACTGGAGGCACTGCTTTCTGTCCCATAGCATTGCACTTAGGCCATCCTATCCTTTTGTAACTCTTTAAGTGTTTTGAAGCAGTTTTTCCTTCTTCTGTGCCTGGTCTGCAGCCCTGCCTCCCGTTGCTCTATTATGATTAATATCAAGGCTTCTAATAATGTAGATAATAATATAAAGTCATTCTGATGACTTTGCCCCCCAAATACCAACATAGTCCCTTTCATACCTTAGGAAAGGCCTGACATGATTTGCCCTCTATTGGTAGAGAAAAACAAGGGGAGAAAGGGAAAGAAGACTACGGCCTGACTTTGACCCACTTGCGGTTAGTAAAACAGTGTCGACGTAAGGATGCATTCTTATGACTTTTCCCCCCCAAATAACAAACATAGTCTTTCATGTCTTGGGAAAGCCTGACTTTTTTGCCCTCTTTTGGGTAAGGAGAGACTACGGCCTGACTTTTGACCCATTTTGCGGTTAGAGGAGAGTTAGGTCGAGGTAATGCCGCATTCTGATGACTTTGTCCCAAAAATGACCAACGCAGTGACCAACACATTTTAGGAAAGCCTGACTTTTTTGCCCTCTTTGGGGTAAGGTTTATTTCCTTGGGTGGCTGCTATTCCAAAACAACCACAGGAGCGCAGTCTTTGCGCGCCCTGTGTTATATATGGTCGCTGTAGTCTCCTTTCATGCCTGCGATACATAGAAAATATCACATAGGCACCCATTTTCATGCCTGTGCTATAGATGTCTTTGTAGTCCTGTCAGGCCGCTATGCCCAAAATAACCACAGGAAGGCTCTCTTTACATGCCCTGTGCTATAGATGGTCTTTGTAGTCCCTGTCAGGTCGCTATGGCCAAAATAACCACAGGAGGGCACTCTTTGCATGCCCTCAGGCTATGCTCTTTTGTTCCTTTACTGAATTACTTTTCCTTTGCACTGATAAATGTATGATGAATTTATCCATGTTTATTAATATGCACCACTACCAGCTAGTTCAGGGGTCTTCAAACGTGGCACTTTTAAGACTTGTGGACTTCAACTCCCAGGATTCCTCAGCCCTCATGGCTGGTTGAGGAATTCTGGGAGTTGAAGTCCACAGGTCTTAAAGTTGCTAAGTCTGTAGACTCCTGAGTTAGCTGGTTTGCCCTTCTGAGCTTTTCCACGTGCACACAAACACCCCCCAATCCCTTCCCTGTACCCTTAAAGACACAGAAATCAAGTGCAATGCAAGAAAATAAAGAAACAGAAACTCCGTTTTTTTTCTCTTTAACTGCCTCAGGCGTGTCACATGTCACAATGTTGCAAATCTGTTCTGGAAGGTTCTGGAAGGTTCCGGCAATTGCCAAAAGCTTTAGCTTTTAATTAAGCCTGTTTACTTTCAAGGAAAACTTTGTAAAAGCCACAGACAGACTGAATTAAAGGTGGTAAAACTAATTACATTTGTTTAAAGCGTTTAAACCTTTCCTGGTGTCTTTTTTCCCCTTTCCCCACCCAAACCACATTCTTTTTTACCTCCCTATCTCCCCTCACCTTTCTTCAGTTCACCTCCAGCTCCCCCGCAGGAGAAAACAATCCAGCTGGACCCAATCAGTCTATCCTGCCGGCATCAGACGCCTCCTTAGGACTTTTTGCACTCTTTTGGTTAAGAAGGAATAGCCCTTAGGTTTTGGGGGGGGGGGAAAAAAACCCCCCCATTTTGGGGTTAGAATAGAGTAAGGTGAACCTAGGCGCATTCTGAGGACCTTTACCCTTAAAATAACAAAATAGTACTTTCATATCTTGGGAAAGCCTGACCTTCTGCCCTCTTTTGGTTAAAGAAAGACTACGGCCTGACTTTTGACCTATTTTGGGGTTAGAAAAGAGTTAGGTCGACGTAAGGCTGCATTCTGATGACTTTGCCCCCAAAATGACCAACACAGTTTGTGATATGTTAGGAAAGCCTGACTTTTTTGCCCTCTTTGGGGTAAGGTTTATTTCCTTGTGTGGCTGCTATTCCTGCCTTGTCCACTGGAGGGCACTGCTTTCTGTCCCATAGCATTAGCACTTAGGCCATCATAGGCCTTTTAACTCGGTTTAAGTGTTTTGAAGCAGGTTTCCTTCTTCTGTGCCTGTTCTGCAGCCCTTGGGACTCCCATTGCTCTATTATGATTAATATCAAGGCTTCTATAATGTAATAATATAAATAAAGTCATTCTGATGACTTTTGCCCCCAAATAACCAACAAGTCTTTCATACCTAGGAAGCCTGACATTTTTGCCCTTATGGGTAAGAGAGACTACGGCCTGACTTTGACCCAATTTCGGTTAGGAAACAGTCTAGGTCGTACGTAAGGGGGGGGGGGGGGAGGGGGGGGGGGGGTGGGGGACGCATCTGAGACTTTGCCCCCCAAATAACAAAACATAGTCTTTATGTCTGGGAAAGCCTGACTTTCTTGCCCTCTTTTGAGGTTAAGGAGAGACTACGGCCTGACCTTGACCCATTTTGCAGTTAGAGGAGAGTTAGGTCGAGTTTAGCCGCATTCTGATGACTTTGTCCCTAAAATGAACAACGCAGTGACCAACACATTTTAGGAAAGCCTGACCTTTTTGCCCTATTTGGGGTAAGGTTTATTTCCTTGGGTGGCTGCTATTCCAAAACAACCACAGGAGCGCAGTCTTTGCGTGCCCTGTGTTATATATGGTCGCTGTAGTCCCTTTCAGGCTGCTATACATAAAATAACCACAGTAGGGCACCCTTTTCATGCCCTGTGCTATAGATGGTCTTTGTAGTCCCTGTCAGGCCGCTATGGCCAAAATAACCACAGGAAGGCACCGTTTGCAAGCCCTGTGCTATAGATGGTCTTTGTAGTCCCTTTCTGGCCGCTATGGCCAAAATAACCACAGGAGGGCACTCTTTGCATGCCCTCATGCTATGCTCTTTTGTTCCTTTACTGAATTACTTTTCCTTTGCACTGATAAATGTATGATAAATTTATCCATGTTTATTAATATGCACCACTACCAGCTAGTTCAGGGGTCTTCAAACTTGGCACTTTAAAGACTTGTGGACTTCAACTCCCAGGATTCCTCAGCCCTCATGGCTGGTTGAGGAATTCTGGGAGTTGAAGTCCACAGGTCTAAAAGTTGCTAAGTCTGTAGACTCCTGAGTTAGCTGGTTTGCCCTTCTGAGCTCTTCCATGTGCACACAAACACCCCCCCAATCCCTTCCCTGTACCCTTAAAGACACAGAAATCAAGTGCAATGCAAGAAAATAAAGAAACAGAAAGTGTTTTTTTTCTCTTTAACTGCCTCAGGCGTGTCACGTGTCACAATGTTGGGAATCTGTTCTGGAAGGTTCCGGCAATTCCGAAAAGCTTTAGCTTTTAATTAAGCCTGTTTACTTTCAAAGAAAACTTTGTAAAAGCCACAGACAGACTGAATTAAAGGGGGTAAAACTAATTACATTTGTTTAAAGCGATTAAACCTTTCCTGGTGTCTTTTTTCCCCTTTCCCCACCCAAACCACGTTCTTTTTTACCCTCTCCTCTCTCCCCCTCCCTTTTCTTCAGTTCACCTCCAGCTCCCGGCAGGAGCACCAATCAGCTGGACCCAATCAGTCTCTCCTGCCGGCATCCAGCCGCCTCCTTAGGGACTTTTTTGCCCTCTTTTGGGTAAGGAAGGAATAGGGCCTTAGGTTTGACCCATTTTGGGGTTAGAATAGAGTAAGGTGAACCTAAGGCTGCATTCTGATGACTTTACCCCTAAAATAACAAAAATAGTCTTTCATATCTTGGGAAAGCCTGACTTTTCTGCCCTCTTTTGGGTAAAGAAAGACTACGGCCTGACTTTTGACCCATTTTGGGGTTAGAAAAGAGTTAGGTCGACGTAAGGCTGCATTCTGATGACTTTGCCCCCAAAATGACCAACACAGTTTGTGATATGTTAGGAAAGCCTGACTGTTTTGCCCTCTTTGGGGTAAGGTTTATTTCCTTGTGTGGCTGCTATTCCTGCCTTGTCCACTGGAGGGCACTGCTTTCTGTCCCATAGCATTAGCACTTAGGCCATCATAGGCCTTTTTAACTCGGTTTAAGTGTTTTGAAGCAGGTTTCCTTCTTCTGTGCCTGTTCTGCAGCCCTTGGGCCTCCCGTTGCTCTATTATGATTAATATCAAGGCTTCTAATAATGTAATAATAATAATAAAGTCATTCTGATGACTTTGCCCCCCAAATAACCAACATAGTCTTTCATACCTTAGGAAAGCCTGACATTTTTGCCCTCTATGGGTAAGGAGAGACTACGGCCTGACTTTTGACCCACTTTGCGGTTAGGAAACAGTTAGGTCGACGTAAGGCTGCATTCTGATGACTTTGCCCCCCCAAATAACAAACATAGTCTTTCATGTCTTGGGAAAGCCTGACTTTTTTGCCCTCTTTTGGGTAAGGAGAGACTACGGCCTGACTTTTGACCCATTTTGCAGTTAGAGGAGAGTTAGGTCGAGGTTTAGCCGCATTCTGATGACTTTGTCCCAAAATGACCAACGCAGTGACCAACACATGTTAGGAAAGCCTGACTTTTTTGCCCTCTTTGGGGTAAGGTTTATTTCCTTGGGTGGCTGCTATTCCAAAACAACCACAGGAGCGCAGTCTTTGCGTGCCCTGTGTTATATATGGTCGCTGTAGTCCCTTTCAGGCTGCTATACATAAAATAATCACAGTAGGGCACCCTTTTCATGCCCTGTGCTATAGATGGTCTTTGTAGTCCTGTCAGGCCGCTATGGCCAAAATAACCACAGGAAGGTCACCGTTTGCAAGCCCTGTGCTATAGATGGTCTTTGTAGTCCCTTTCTGGCCGCTATGGCCAAAATAACCACAGGAGGGCACTCTTTGCATGCCCTCAGGCTATGCTCTTTTGTTCCTTTACTGAATTACTTTTCCTTTGCACTGATAAATGTATGATGAATTTATCCATGTTTATTAATATGCACCACTACCAGCTAGTTCAGGGGTCTTCAAACTTGGCACTTTTAAGACTTGTGGACTTCAACTCCCAGGATTCCTCAGCCCTCATGGCTGGTTGAGGAATTCTGGGAGTTGAAGTCCACAGGTCTTAAAGTTGCTAAGTCTGTAGACTCCTGAGTTAGCTGGTTTGCCCTTCTGAGCTCTTCCACGTGCACACAAACACCCCCCAATCCCTTCCCTGTACCCTTAAAGACACAGAAATCAAGTGCAATGCAAGAAAATAAAGAAACAGAAAGTCCGTTTTTTTTCTCTTTAACTGCCTCAGGCGTGTCACGTGTCACAATGTTGGAAATCTGTTCTGGAAGGTTCCGGCCGGCAATTGCGAAAAGCTTTAGCTTTTAATTAAGCCTGTTTACTTTCAAAGAAAACTTTGTAAAAGCCACAGACAGACTGAATTAAAGGGGGTAAAACTAATTACATTTGTTTAAAGCGATTAAACCTTTCCTGGTGTCTTTTTTCCCCTTTCCCCACCCAAACCACGTTCTTTTTTACCCTCTCCTCTCTCCCCCTCCCTTTTCTTCAGTTCACCTCCAGCTCCCGGCAGGAGCACCAATCAGCTGGACCCAATCAGTCTCTCCTGCCGGCATCCAACCGCCTCCTTAGGGACTTTTTTGCCCTCTTTTGGGTAAGGAAAGAATAGGGCCTTAGGTTTGACCCATTTTGGGGTTAGAATAGAGTAAGGTGAACCTAAGGCTGCATTCTGATGACTTTACCCCTAAAATAACAAAAACAGTCTTTCATATCTTGGGAAAGCCTGACTTTTCTGCCCTCTTTTTGGTAAAGAAAGACTACGGCCTGACTTTTGACCCATTTTGGGGTTAGAAAAGAGTTATGTCGACGTAAGGCTGCATTCTGATGACTTTGCCCCCAAAATGACCAACACAGTTTGTGATATGTTAGGAAAGCCTGACTGTTTTGCCCTCTTTGGGGTAAGGTTTATTTCCTTGTGTGGCTGCTATTCCTGCCTTGTCCACTGGAGGGCACTGCTTATTCCTGTCCATAGCATTAAGCACTTAGGCCTCATAGGCTTTTTAACTCCGGTTTAAGTGTTTTTAAAGCAGGTTCCTTTATTCTGTGCCTGTTCTGCAGCCCTTGGCCTCCCGTTGCTCTATTATGATTAATAATCAATGGCTTCTAATAATGTATAATAATAATAAGTCATTCTGATGACTTGCCCCAAATACCAACATAGTACTTTCCAGACCTTAGGAAAGCCTGACATTTTAATTGCCCTCTATGGGTAAGGAGAGACCTACGGCCTGACTTTTGACCCACTTTGCGGTTAGGAAACAGTTAGGTCGACGTAAGGCTGCATTCTTATGACTTTGCCCCCCCAAATAACAAACATAGTCTTTCATGTCTTGGGAAAGCCTGACTTTTTTGCCCTCTTTTGCGTAAGGAGAGACTACGGCCTGACTTTTGACCCATTTTGCAGTTAGAGGAGAGTTAGGTCGAGGTTTAGCCGCATTCTGATGACTTTGTCCCAAAATGACCAATGCAGTGACCAACACATGTTAGGAAAGCCTGACTTTTTTGCCCTCTTTGGGGTAAGGTTTATTTCCTTGGGTGGCTGCTATTCCAAAACAACCACAGGAGCGCAGTCTTTGTGTGCCCTGTGTTATATATGGTCGCTGTAGTCCCTTTCAGGCTGCTATACATAAAATAATCACAGTAGGGCACCCTTTTCATGCCCTGTGCTATAGATGGTCTTTGTAGTCCCTGTCAGGCTGCTATGGCCAAAATAACCACAGGAAGGCACCGTTTGCAAGCCCTGTGCTATAGATGGTCTTTGTAGTCCCTTTCTGGCCGCTATGGCCAAAATAACCACAGGAGGGCACTCTTTGCATGCCCTCATTCTATGCTCTTTTGTTCCTTTACTGAATTACTTTTCCTTTGCACTGATAAATGTATGATAAATTTATCCATTTTTATTAATATGCACCACTACCAGCTAGTTCAGGGGTCTTCAAACTTGGCACTTTTAAGACTTGTGGACTTCAACTCCCAGGATTCCTCAGCCCTCATGGCTGGTTGAGGAATTCTGGGAGTTGAAGTCCACAGGTCTTAAAGTTGCTAAGTCTGTAGACTCCTGAGTTAGCTGGTTTGCCCTTCTGAGCTCTTCCACGTGCACACAAACACCCCCCAATCCCTTCCCTGTACCCTTAAAGACACAGAAATCAAGTGCAATGCAAGAAAATAAGGAAACAGAAAGTGTTTTTTTTCTCTTTAACTGCCTCAGGCGTGTCACGTGTCACAATGTTGGAAATCTGTTCTGGAAGGTTCCGGCAATTCCGAAAAGCTTTAGCTTTTAATTAAGCCTGTTTACTTTCAAAGAAAACTTTGTAAAAGCCACAGACAGACTGAATTAAAGGGGGTAAAACTAATTACATTTGTTTAAAGCGATTAAACCTTTCCTGGTGTCTTTTTTCCCCTTTCCCCACCCAAACCACGTTCTTTTTTACCCGCTCCTCTCTCCCCCTCCCTTTTCTTCAGTTCACCTCCAGCTCCCGGCAGGAGCACCAATCAGCTGGACCCAATCAGTCTCTCCTGCCAGCATCCAGCTGCCTCCTTAGGGACTTTTTTGCCCTCTTTTGGGTAAGGAAAGAATAGGGCCTTAGGTTTGACCCATTTTGGGGTTAGAATAGAGTAAGGTGAACCTAAGGCTGCATTCTGATGACTTTACTCCTAAAATAACAAAAATAGTCTTTCATATCTTGGGAAAGCCTGACCTTTCTGCCCTCTTTTGGGTAAGGAAAGACTACGGCTGACCTTTTTGACTCCATTTTGGGGTTAGAAAAGTTGGTCGCGTAAGGCTGCATTCTGATGACTTTGCCCCCGAAAATGACCACACAGGTTTTGTGATATGTTTAGGAAAAGCCCTGACTGTTTTGCCTCTTTTGGGGTAAGGTTTAATTTCTTGTGTGCTGCTATTTCCTGCCTTTGTCCACTGGGGCACTGGCTTTCTGTCCCATAGCTTTGCACTTGGCCATCATAGGCCTTTTTAACTCGGTTTTAAAGTGTTTGAAGGCAGGTTTTCCTTCTTCTGTGCCTGTTCTGCAGCCCTTGGGCCTCCCGTTGCTCTCTTATGATTAATATCAAGGCTTCTAATAATGTAATAATAATAATAAAGTCATTCTGATGACTTTGCCCCCCAAATAACCCACATAGTCTTTCATATCTTAGGAAAGCCTGACATTTTTGCCCTCTATGGGTAAGGAGAGACTACGGCCTGACTTTTGACCCACTTTGCGGTTAGGAAACAGTTAGGTCGACGTAAGGCTGCATTCTGATGACTTTGCCCCCCCAAATAACAACCAAAGTCCTTCATGTCTTGGAAGCTGACTTTTTTGCCCTCTTTTGGGTAAGTGATAGACTAAACGGCCTGACTTTTTGACCCATTTTTGCGTTAGAGGAGAGTAGGTCGAGGTTTTAAGCAGGCACGCATTCTTATGACTTTGATCCCAAAATGACCACTCAGTGAGTGGGGGGGGGGAAAAAAACCCAACACTTTTAGGAAAGCCTGACTTTTTTGCCCTCTTTGGGGTAAGGTTTTTTTCCTTGGGTGGCTGCTATTCCAAAAGAACCACAGGAGCGCAGTCTTTGCGTGCCCTGCGTTATATATGGTCGCTGTAGTCCCTTTCAGGCTGCTATACATAAAATAACCACAGTAGGGCACCCTTTTCATGCCCTGTGCTATAGATGGTCTTTGTAGTCCCTGTCAGGCCGCTATGGCCAAAATAACCACAGGAAGGCACCGTTTGCAAGCCCTGTGCTATAGATGGTCTTTGTAGTCCCTTTCTGGCCGCTATGGCCCAAATAACCACAGGAGGGCACTCTTTGCATGCCCTCAAAGGCTATGCCTCTTTGTTCCTTTACTGTAATTACTTTTCCTTTGCACTGATAAATGTATGATGATTTATCCATGTTTATTAATATGCACCACTACCAGCTAGTTTCAGGGTCTTTCAACTTGGGCACTTTTAAGACTTGTGGACTTCAACTCCCAGGATCCTCACCCTCATGGCTGTTTGAGGAATTCTGGGAGTTGAGTGCACAGGTCCTTAAAGTGCCTATCTGTACGACCTCCCTGATTTTTTTGTTTCTTTTTTTTTAGCTGGTTTGCCCTTCTGAGCTCTTCCACGTGCACACAAACCCCCCCCAATCCTTTCCCTGTACCCTTAAAGACACAGAAATCAAGTGCAATGCAAGAAAATAAAGAAACAGAAACTCCGTTTTTTTTCTCTTTAACTGCCTCAGGCGTGTCACGTGTCACAATGTTGCAAATCTGTTCTGGAAGGTTCTGGAAGTTTCCGGCAATTGCGAAAAGCTTTAGCTTTTAATTAAGCCTGTTTACTTTCAAAGAAAACTTTGTAAAAGCCACAGACAGACTGAATTAAAGGGGGTAAAACTAATTACATTTGTTTAAAGCATTTAAACCTTTCCTGGTGTCTTTTTCCCCCTTTCCCCACCCAAACCACGTTCTTTTATACCCTCTCCTCTCTCCCCCCTCCCTTTTCTTCAGTTCACCTCCAGCTCCCGGCAGGAGCACCAATCAGCTGGACCCAATCAGTCTCTCCTGCCGGCATCCAGCCGCCTCCTTAGGGACTTTTTTGCCCTCTTTTGGGTAAGGAAAGACTAGGGCTTTAGGTTTGACCCATTTTGGGGTTAGAATAGAGTAAGGTGAACCTAAGGCTGCATTCTGATGACTTTGCCCATAAAATAACAAAAAATAGTCTTTCATATCTTGGGAAAGCCTGACTTTTCTGCCCTCTTTTGGGTAAAGAAAGACTATGGCCTGACTTTTGACCCATTTTGGGGTTAGAAAAGAGTTAGGTCGACGTAAGGCTGCATTCTGATGACTTTGCCCCCCAAATGACCAACACAGTTTGTGATATGTTAGGAAAGCCTGACTTTTTTGCCCTCTTTGGGGTAAGGTTTATTTCCTTGTGTGGCTGCTATTCCTGCCTTGTCCACTGGAGGGCACTGCTTTTCTGTCCCATAGCATTAGCACTTTAGCCATCATAGGCCTTTTTAACTCGGTTTAAGTGTTTTGAAGCAGGTTTCCTTCTTCTGTGCCTTTTCTGCAGCCCTTGTGCCTCCCGTTGCTCTATTATGATTAATATCAAGGCTTCTAATAATGTAATAATAATAATAAAGTCATTCTGATGACTTTGCCCCCCAAATAACCAACATAGTCTTTCATACCTTAGGAAAGCCTGACATTTTTGCCCTCTATGGGTAAGGAGAGACTACGGCCTGACTTTTGACCCACTTTGCGGTTAGGAAACAGTTAGGTCGACGTAAGGCTGCATTCTGATGACTTTGCCCCCCCAAATAACAAACATAGTCTTTCACGTCTTTGGAAAGCCTGACTTTTTTGCCCTCTTTTGGGTAAGGAGAGACTACGGCCTGACTTTTGACCCATTTTGCGGTTAGACGAGAGTTAGGTCGAGGTAATGCCGCATTCTGATGACTTTGTCCCCAAAATGACCAACGCAGTGACCAACACATTTTAGGAAAGCCTGACTTTTTTGCCCTCTTTGGGTTAAGGTTTATTTCCTTGGGTGGCTGCTATTCCAAAACAACCACAGGAGCGCAGTCTTTGCGTGCCTGGTGTTATATATGGGCGCTGTAGTCCCTTTCAGGCTGCTATACATAAAATAACCACAGTAGGGCACCCTTTTCATGCCCTGTGCTATAGATGGTCTTTGTAGTCCCTGTCAGGCCGCTATGGCCAAAATAACCACAGGAGGGCACTCTTTGCAACCTTCGATAGTGGTCTTTGTAGTCCTTTCTGGCCGCTATGGCCAAAATAGACCACCGAGGGCACTCTTTGCATGCCCTCATGCTATGCTCTTTTGTTCCTTTACGATTACTTTCCTTTGCACTGATAAATGTATGATAAATTTATCCATGTTTATTAATATGCACCACTACCAGCTAGTTCAGGGGTCTTCAAACTTGGCACTTTTAAGACTTGTGGACTTCAACTCCCAGGATTCCTCAGCCCTCATGGCTGGTTGAGGAATTCTGGGAGTTGAAGTCCACAGGTCTTAAGTTGCTAAGTCTGTAGACTCCTGAGTTAACTGGTTTGCCCTTCTGAGCTCTTCCACGTGCACACAAACACCCCCCAATCCCTTCCCTGTACCCTTAAAGACACAGAAATCAAGTGCAATGCAAGAAAATAAAGAAACAGAAACTCCGTTTTTTTCTCTTTAACTGCCTCAGGCGTGTCACGTGTCACAATGTTGCAAATCTGTTCTGGAAGGTTCTGGAAGGTTCCGGCAATTGCCAAAAGCTTTAGCTTTTAATTAAGCCTGTTTACTTTCAAAGAAAACTTTGTAAAAGCCACAGACAGACTGAATTAAAGGGGTAAAACTAATTACATTTGTTTAAAGCGTTTAAACCTTTCCTGGTGTCTTTTTTCCCCTTTCCCCACCCAAACCACGTTCTTTTATACCCTCTCCTCTCTCCCCCCTCCCTTTTCTTCAGTTCACCTCCAGCTCCCGGCAGGAGCACCAATCAGCTGGACCCAATCAGTCTCTCCTGCCGGCATCCAGCCGCCTCCTTAGGGACTTTTTTGCCCTCTTTTGGGTACGGAAAGACTAGGGCCTTAGGTTTGACCCATTTTGGGTTAGAATATGGTAAGGTTAACCTAAGGCGGCTTCTGATGACTTTGTCCCCAAAATAACAAAATAGTCTTCATATCTTGGGAAAGGCCTGACTTTTCTGCCCTCTTTGGGTAAAGAAGCTAGTACGCCTGACTGTTTGAACCCATCTTGGGGTAGAATAAGAGTTAGGGGTCGACGGATAGGCGGCATTCTATGACTTTGCCCACAGAAAATACCAACACAGTTTGTGATCTTTTTATGAACCTGACTTTTTTGCCCTCTTTGGGGTATTGGGGTAAGGTGTCTATTTCCTTTTGGCTGCTATTCCGCTTGTCCACTGGAGGCAATGCTTCTGTCCCATACATTAGCACTTTAGGCCATCATAGGCCTTTTTTAACATCGGATTTAACGTGTTTTGGAAGCATTTTCCTTCTTCTGTGCCTGTTCTGCAGCCCTTGGGCCTCCCGTTGCTCTATTATGATTAATATCAAGGCTTCTAATAATGTAATAATAATTATAAAGTCATTCTGATGACTTTGCCCCCCAAATAACCAACATAGTCTTTCATACTTTAGGAAAGCCTGACATTTTTGCCCTCTATGTGTAAGGAGAGACTACGGCCTGACTTTTGACCCACTTTGCGGTTAGGAAACAGTTAGGTCGACGTAAGGCTGCATTCTGATGACTTTGCCCCCCCAAATAACAACCATAGCCTTTCACGTCTTGGGAAAGCCTGACTTTTTTGCCCTCTTTTGGGTAAGGAGAGACTACGGCCTGACTTTTGACCCATTTTGCGGTTAGAGGAGAGTTAGGTCGAGGTAATGCCGCATTCTGATGACTTTGTCCCCAAAATGACCACCGCAGTGACCACCACATTTTAGGAAAGCCTGACTTTTTTGCCCTCTTTGGGGTAAGGTTTATTTCCTTGGGTGGCTGCTATTCCAAA
>JALGBA010002505.1:0-13588 GCA_023970755.1 Azemiops feae
GAAATGTTAATATATACTGCTAGTCCATGTATGATATGCCATACGCTAAATAAATAAGTAAACAACCGCCCAATCAAGAAACTACCAGGAACACCTCCATCAACCCTGATAGGACAAGCCACTAAGTATATAAAGAGAGAGCAAATTCCTCTCTCTTCTAGCACTGATGATGTTACCTAGTTGGGTCACGAAACGTCTGCAATAAAACCACCAAGCTCAGAGAGCACCAAGGACCCCTGAAGAGACAATGTTGTTGGATGATGGACCAAGTGGCCCCTTAGCTCCGGCTTTATTATTTATATAATAACAATGATATGCGTGTGTGTGTGCGTGCGTGGGTGGGTGTATGATAATACTATATAATTTATATTATGATTACATTTATCTGCCCCATCTCGCCTAGAGGTTTAGAAAGCCCCTTTTTGCTTCCCAGTCAGTCAATATGGGCTGAGCAAGTGAAGCTGGAGGCAGCCAAGATTTCCTTCCCTCCACTTTCCCCTCGCACTTTACATATGCCCAGAGGCACCGTGCACACTTAGAAGCAGCTGTCCGCCGGCCTCCCCGCCCGTCCCTTGTTTCTTCCATCCCTAAACCCTCCATTCCAGATTCACCCGCCTGGGATTGCCTCGCTGCCTATGCTTTGCGACGTAAAACTGTGCCGAAAGAAATAGACCTTTTTAATGGGATTTTAAAGTTATTATCCTCTATCTTTATTAGTAACGCCTTATTAATGTTAATAGGGCGAAGGGAAGCCCTTTTGCTGCGACGCGGGGACACAAAAACATCACCTAATATTACTGAGGTTTCATTAATAAATATTACACTTAAAACTCCATTTAAAAGCTTTATTTCTTTTTGTGGCTGCTCGGCTCACCTGCGGCAGTACGAGGCTTTTTCCCCTTCTTGCGGCAGCGTAGAGCAGAAGAGAGGACAGGAAGGTGCCGACGGATGACTAAAAGCAACGGACAAGACGTCGGCCATGATAGGAAGGTCGATTCCAAATGAACTGGGGGATGGCCAATTTAGACGGACGGGAGGTCGCCATGCCGAGAAGGTCTAGGACCGTGTTAATGCTATGGGACGGAAAAACGTGCCCTCCTGTGGTCAACACGGGTATTGCGGCCGCCGAAATAAATAAACCTTTTGAATGGGATTTTAAGGTTATTATTCTCTATCTTTATTATTAACGCCTTATTAATATTAATAGGGCGACGGGAGGCCCTTTTGCTGCGACCCTGGGGCAGAGTAAGATAACCTAATATTAGTAAGGTTTTATTAATAAAGAATAATAAACTTAAAACGCCGTTTAAAAGGTTTATTTCTTTTGGTGGCTGCTGTACCTGCTTGTCCCTTAGCGAGAGATGGCGCGGCCTTCAAAAAGGCCTGTAATGATGAATTAAGGTTACTTTGATCGGTGCTAACTTTAAAGATAAACCTCACCAAACATCCTAAATTTATTGCTATGGTTCATATTAAAATTAGTGAGATTAGATTGTACCTTCGCTGCTAGTTTTTGAAACTGACGCATTTATTAAATGTTTTATGTCTCCTACATCCACTAATTTCTTTGGCTGCATCTCATCTTAGTTGCATCTTCCTAGTTGCCCAGTCGTGAATATAATTTTCACTGGGGTTGAAAAATAGAACAGCTAGTCATTGGGGTGGAAGGTGCCAGCTAGAATTTGGGGTGGGGGCCTGAGTTTTAGTACCTACCTTCGGTATGATCAACCCAGCTTTGGTGGGCCATTCCCTCCGAGTCAGCCTAAGTCCTAACCCTACCCCTAGGGCTGTTGCTGCCATGGGAAATAAGAAAGGAAGGACATTAGAT
Source organism: Azemiops feae (assembly GCA_023970755.1). NCBI lineage: Eukaryota > Metazoa > Chordata > Lepidosauria > Squamata > Viperidae > Azemiops > Azemiops feae. The sequence goes on from JALGBA010002505.1 coordinate 1,829, forward strand.
TTTATTTGCCGCCTTGAGTTATTTATAAAAATAACAAGGCTGGATTCAAAAAATATCAAATGTAGAGCGGCTTTGGTCTAGTCGTGGTTAAGGCAGCAGACTAGAAAGTGGGAGGCTGTGAGTTCTAATCTGCTTTTAGAGGCAGAAAAGTCATCTGGGTCAGTCACTCCAAAACCAGCTTTGGGCCAGTCACTCTCTCTCGGCCCTAGGAAGGAAGCAACGGCAAACCATTTGTCTGAAATGGTATAGGGTTGTCTGCCTAAGCAGGGGGTTGGACTAGAAGACCTACAAGGTCCCTTCCAACTCGGTTATTCTATTCTAACCGCAGCTGGGGGGGGGGGAAACCTTGCCAAGAAAACCGCAGGGATTTGGTCAGGCAATGGCCAGGAGTCGAGACTAAGTGGAAAGCACCAAATAATATTAAGAATAACAGCAATAACTTACTAAACGCCCGGCTCCCTCCGGTGATGTTACTAGAAGGGAGTGCGAACACAGGCAATTGAGTTCATCGGGCAACGCGTGTCGTGGGAACGCAACTCCTAGTACCCACGCCGCCCATGAAAAGGCGGCGTCGAGCGGCAGGTTCGGGGAAGCTTCCCTGAAGCCCCCGCCTCACCTGGCCTTGCTGCAAAGGCAGCAGCGCCGCCGGCTCCACCTTTGCCTTCTCCTTCGCCCTGGGACAGCCTTCTCGGCGCGCCGCCGGGCTGTGACGCCCATCGAAGGCGCGTCCCCTATTTCGGCATAGAAGCCGAAAGAACATATAGTAGGAAAGGTAGCGGAGGGCAGACTGGGCTTTCCGCTCTTCAAACCGTCGATCTTGGGAATCGCCATAGATATGTAACCAGAGAGCTCGGGTGGAAATGGTAGAGCGGCCGGTAGAACCAAGACTTCCGAGTTTGCTGGAGCATATATGGAGGAAGACTTTGGATTGGAGTTAAGGACGGAAAAAAGACAATGCAGAAATCTGGAGTGTATTGGGGGCGCCCTATATAACAGCCCCCCGCAAAGGTGGAGTGTCACAGAGTATTGCACATCCATTCCCAGCCAGCAGGGGACAAGTTTAATCCCTATAAGTCATCCAGCGTTTCTCAAACTTGGCAATTTTTGTGGACTTCAAGTCCCAGAATTCCCCAGCCTGCATGTACTTTGCAGGTAACTAAATGGTTTATCCAGGAAAAGCAGGAACTGTATTAAATTGGACTCCAGTTGACCGAGGACACCACCTCCAAATTTGTGACGCCCCTAAGATTTGCTGCAACCCCCAAGTATCAATAAAAATAAAAACACAAACGTATTTGATTTAGTATGGCACTACACTCCGATAGTATCTTTTCCTAGCCTCCACTATTTGACACGCTTAGAGTTTTACAAAAGCAGCCAAGGCCATTAAGTGATGCTCCCCATCAAGGCTGAAGAACCTCTTGTATGAAAGCGAAACGTCGTCAAGAAATCAAGAAAAGTCAGTTGCCTCCTGAAAAAGCTCTTTGGACAATGTGACCCGGATGACTGAGAATCTCCATAGACATTGATAGACATGCGGGATGAACTTAAGGCAACTGACTAAAATCGGAGACTGTCGGTTCGAGTCCCACCTTAGGCATGAAAGTCAACTGTGGTTGACCTTGGGTCATCCCTCTACACAAATTCTCTCTTGGTCCTAGTAAGGAGGCAATGCCAAACCACCAGCTTCCCATCATAGCTATCTGCAATTGCATTGACGCACGACCGAATGTGTGCAGCTGGGGCCTGCGCACACCTGCAACATATCTTGTACATCTATCTACCCTATCTATCTACTCTATCTATCTATCTATCTATCTATCTATCTATCTATCTATCTATCTATCTATCTATCTATCTATCTATCTATCTATCTATCTATCTATCTATCTATCTATCTATCTATCTAGCTATCTATCTATCTATCTATCTATCTATCTATCTAGCTATCTAGCTATCTATCTAGCTATCTAGCTATCTATCTATCTTCTTCTATCCTCTCTAGCTATCTATCTATCTATCTATCTATCTATCTATCTATCCTAATATAAAGGAGATGCACTTCAATGGTTGAGAGGCCTATTGGTATCTGAACAAAAAATCTTTTTTAACATTTATATTTTATTGTGTTTTTCCTAATCATATGTTATGTTAATTATACTGCTATCCATGTATGATATGCCATGACGCTAAATAAATATAAACAACCGCCCAAGCAGAAACTACCAGGACACCTCCATCAACCCCTGCTAGGACAAGCCACTAAGTATATAAGAGAGAGCAAATTCCCTCTCTCTTCTAGCACTGATGATGTTTACCTAGTTGGGGGTCAACGAAACGTCTGAAGAGAACACCAAGCTCAGAGGCACCAAGGACCCCTGGAGACAATGTTGTTGATGAATGGACCAAGTGGCCCCTTAGCTCACGGCCTTTATTATTTATATTATACAATGATGATGCGTGTGTGTGTGTGTGCCCCGTGAGATGGTGTATGATAATACTATATAATTTATATTATGATGACATTTATCTGCCCCATCTCGCCTAGAGGTTTAGAAAGCCCCTTTTAGCTTCCCAGTCAGTCAATATGGGCTGAGCAAGTGAAGCTGGAGGCAGCCGAGATTTCCTTTCCTCCTCTTTCCCCTCGCACTTTACATATGCCCAGAGGCACCATGCACACTTAGAAGCAGCTGCCCACCGGCCTCCCCGCCCGTCCCTTGTTTCTTCCATCCCTAAACCCTCCATTCCAGATTCACCCGCCTGGGATTGCCTCGATGCCTATGCTTTGCGACGTAAAACTGTGCCGAAAGAAATAAGACCTTTTTAATGGATTTTAAAGTATTATCCTCTTTATCTTTATTAGTGAAACGCCTTATGTAATGTTTAATAGGGCGAAGGGAAGCCCTTTTTCTGCGACCGGGGACACAAAACATCACCTAATATTACTGAGTTTCATTAATAAAATCTACCTTAACTCCATTTAAAAGCTTTATTTCTTTTTGTGGCTGCTCGGCTCACCTGCGGCAGTACGAGGCTTTTTTCCCTTCTTTGCGGCCGCGTAAGAGCAAAGAGGACGGAGGGGGTGCCGAAGGATGACTAAAAGCAACGGACAAGACGTCGGCCATGATAGGAAGGTCGATTCCAAATGAACTGGGGGATGGCCAATTTGGACGGACGGGAGGTCGCCATGCCGAGAAGGTCTAGGACCGTGTTAATGCTATGGGACGGAAAAACGTGCCCTCCTGTGGTCAAAACGGGTATTGCGGCCGCCGAAATAAATAAACCTTTTGAATGGGATTTTAAGGTTATTATTCTCTATCTTTATTATTAAAGCCTTATTAATATTAATAGGGCGACGGGAGGCCCTTTTGCTGAGACCCTGGGGCAGAGTAAGATAACCTAATATTAGTATGGTTTTATTAACAAAGAATAATAAACTTAAAACGCCATTTAAAAGGTTTATTTCTTTTGGGGGCTGCTGTACCTGCTTGTCCCTTAGCGAGAGATGGCGCGGCCTTCAAAAAGGCCTGTAATGATGAATTAAGGTTACTTTGATAGGTGCTAACTTTAAAGATAAACCTCACCAAACATACATAAATTTATTGTTATGCTTAATATTAAAATGAGTGAGATTAGATTTTACCTCGCTGCCTAGTTTTGAACTGACTCATATTAAAATGTTTTCAGTCTACCTACATCACATAATTTCTTGCTGCATCGTAGTTTTCTAATCTTCCGTAATGGCCCAGCTCGTGAATGTCATTTCACTGGGTTGAAAAATAGACAGCTAGTCAATTGGGGTGGAAGGTGCCAGGCTAGAAATTGGGGGTGGGGGCTGAGTTTTAGTACCACCTTAGGTATGAGAAACCAGCTTTGGGCCAATTCCTCTCCTAGTCAGCCTAAGTCTAATCCTAACCCTAGGGCTGTTGCTGCATGGCGAAAATAAGAGAAGGAAGGAGCATTAGATATATTTGCCGCCTTGAGTTATTTATAAAAATAACAAAGGCTGGATTAAAAAAATATGCAAAATTTAGAGCGGCTTTGGTCTAGTCGTGGTTAAGGCAGCAGACTAGAAAGTGGGAGGCTGTGATTTCTAATCTTGCTTTTAGAGGCAGAAAAGTCATCTGGGTCAGTCACTCCAAAACCAGCTTTGGGCCAGTCACTCTCTCTCGGCCCTAGGAAGGAAGCAACGGCAAACCATTTGTCTGAAATGGTATAGGGTTGCCTGCCTAAGCAGGGGGTTGGACTAGAAGACCTCCAAGGTCCCTTCCAACTCGGTTATTCTATTCTAACCGCAGCTGGGGGGGGGGAAACCTTGCCAAGAAAACCGCAGGGATTTGGTCAGGCAGTGGCCAGGAGTCGAGACTAAGTGGAAAGCACCAAATAATATTAACAATAACAGCAATAACTTACTAAACGCCCGGCTCCCTCCGGTGATGTTACTAGAAGGGAGTGCGAACACAGGCAATTGAGTTCATCGGTCAACGCGTGTCGTGGGAACGCAACTCCTAGTACCCACGCCGCCCATGAAAAGGCGGCGTCGAGCGGCAGATTCGGGGAAGCTTCCCTGAAGCCCCCGCCTCACCTGGCCTTGCTGCAAAGGCAGCAGCGCCGCCGGCTCCACCTTTGCCTTCTCCTTCGCCCTGGGACAGCCTTCTCGGGGCGTCGCCGGGCTATGACGCCATACAGAAGGCGCGTCCCCTATTTCGGCAGAGAAGCGGAAAGGCACCATAGAGGTAGGAAAGGAGAGCGGAGCGCAGACGGGGCTTTCCGCTCTTGAAACCGTCGAACTTGGGAATCGCCATAGAAATGTAACCAGAGAGCTCGGGTGGAAATGGTAGAGCGGCCGGTAGAACCAAGACTTCCGAGTTTGCTGGAGCATATATGGAGGAAGACTTTGGATTGGAGTTAAGGACGGAAAAAAGACAATGCAGAAATCTGGATTGTATTGGGGGCACCCTATATAAAAGCCCCCCGCAAAGGTGTAGTGTCACAAAGTATTGCACATCCATTCCCAGCCAGCAGGGGACAGGTTTAATCCCTATAAGTCATCCAGCGTTTCTCAAACTTGGCAATTTTTGTGGACTTCAAGTCCCAGAATTCCCCAGCCTGCATGCAGTTTGCAGGTAACTAAATGGTTTATCCAGGGAAAGCAGGAACTGTATTAAATTGGACTCCAGGGTTGACCGAGTACACCACCTCCAAATTTGTGACGTCCCCTAAAATTTGCTGGCAACCCCCAAGCGATCGCAATAAATAAATAAAAACACAAACGTATTTATTTAGCGTATGGTACAATACACTCCGATAGTATCTTTTCACTAGCCTCCACTAGTTGTGACACTGCTTAGGTTTTACAAAAGCAGCCAAGACCATTAAGTGATGCTCCAGTCAGAGCTGAAGAACCTTCTTGTATGAGAAGCGAAACGTCTTCAAAGAAAATCAAGGAAGTCCAGTTGCCTCCTGAAAAAGCATCTTTGGGACAATTATGACCCGGATGACTGAGAATCTCCATAGACAGTGAGAGACAATACTTAAGGCACTGGACTAGAAATCGGAAGACTGTCGGTTCTAGTCCCACCTTAGGCATGAAAGTCAACTGTGGTGACCTTGGGGTCAGTCCTTCTCTCTTGGTCCTAGTAACGAGGCAATGCCAAACCACCAGCTTCCCATCATAGCTATCTGCAATTGCATTGACGCACCACCGAATGTGTGCAGCTGGGGCCTGCGCACACCTGCAACATATCGTGTAGAGCTATCTATCTATCTATCTATCTATCTATCTATCTATCTATCTATCTATCTATCTATCTATCTATCTATCTATCTATCTATCTATCTATCTATCTATCTATCTATCATCTATCCAATCAATAAATCAATAAATCAATCAATCTATCTATCTATCTATCTATCTATCTATCTATCTATCTATCTATCTATCTATCTATCTATCTATCTACTATCTAATCAATCAATCAATCAATCAATCAATCAATCAATCTATCTATCTATTTATCTATCTATCTAATATAAAGGAGGCTGCACTTCAATGGTTAGACGGCCTATTGGTATCTGAACAAAAATCTTTTTAACATTTATATTTTATTGTGTTTTTCTAATCTAGGTGAAATGTTAATATATACTGCTAGTCCATGTATGATACGCTAAATAAATAAGTAAACAACCGCCCAATCAAGAAACTACCAGGAACACCTCCATCAACCCTGATAGGACAAGCCACTAAGTATATAAAGAGAGAGCAAATTCCCCTCTCTTCTAGCACTGATGATGTTACCTAGTTGGGTCAAGAAAACTCTGCAAAAAACCACCAATCTCAGCGATCACCAAGGACCCTGGAAGAGACAATGTTGTTGATTATGGAGCCAAGTGGCCCCCTTAGCTCCGCTTTATTATTTTATATAATAACAATGATATGCGTGGTGTGGTGTTGGCGCACGTGAGAGGAGGGTGTAATGATAATACTATATAATTTATATTATGAATGACATTTACTGCCCCATCTCGCCTAGAGTTTTAGAAGCCCCTTGTAGCTTCCCAATCAGTCAATGATGGGCTGAGCAAGTGAACTGGAGGCAGCCGAGATTTCCTTCCCTCCTCTTTCCCCTCGGCGACTTTACATATGCCCAAGGCACCATGCACACTTAAAAGCAGCTGCCCCGCCGCCTCACCCGCGCCAGTCCCTTGTTTCTTCCATCACCTAAACCCTCCATTCCAGATTCCCCCTCCTGGGAGTTGCCTCAAGATGCCTATGCTTTTGCGACGTAAAACTGTGCGAAAGAAATAGACCTTTTTAATGGGATTTTAAAGTTATTATCCTCTTATCTTTATTAGTAACGCCTTATTAATGTTAATAGGGAGAAGGGAAGCCCTTTTGCTGCGACGCGGGGACACAAAAACATCACCTAATATTACTGAGGTTTCGTTAATAAATACTACACTTAAAACTCCATTTAAAAGCTTTATTTCTTTTTGTGGCTGCTCGGCTCACCTGCGGTAGTACGAGGCTTTTTCCCCTTCTTGCGGCAGCGTAGAGCAGAAAAGAGGACAGGCAGGTTCCAGACGGATGACTAAGACCAACGGACCAGACGTCGGGGCCATGACGGAAGGGGTCGATTCCAAATGAACTGGGGGGTATGGCCGATTTGGACGGACGGAGGTCGCCCATTGCCGAGAAGTTCAGGGACCGTGTTTAATTCTATGGACGGAAAAACGTGCCCTCCTGTTTGTCAAACGGTATTGCGGCCGCCGAAATAAATAACCTTTGACTGATTTTAAGTTTTTCTCTATTTTATTATTAACGCCTTATTAAGTATTAATAGGGCGACGGGAGGCCCTTTTGCTGCACCCTGGGTCAGAGTTGATAACCTAATATTAGTAAGGTTTTATTAATAAAGAATAATAAACTTAAAACGCCATTTAAAAGGTTTATTTCTTTTGGTGGCTGCTGTACCTGCTTGTCCCTTAGCGAGAGATGGGCGGCCTTCAAAAAGGCCTGTAATGATGAATTAAGGTTACTTTGATAGGTGCTAACTTTAAAGATAAACCTCACCAAACATATATAAATTTATTGCTATGGTTAATATTAAAATGAGTGAGATTAGATTTTACCTTCGCTGCTAGTTTTGAAACTGACGCATTTATTAAAATGTTTTATGTCTACCTACATCACACTAATTTCTTGCTGCATCTTAGTTTCTAATCTTCCTAGTATGCCCAGTCGTGAATATCATTTCACTGGGTTGAAAAATAGACAGCTAGTCAATTGGGGTGGAAGGTGACAGGCTAGAAATTGGGGGTGGGGGCTGAGTTTTAGTACCACCTTAGGTATGAGAAACCAGCTTTGGGCCAATTCCTCTCCTAGTCAGCCTAAGTCTAACCCTAACCCTAGGGCTGTTGCTGCATGGCGAAAATAAGAGAAGGAAGGAGCATTAGATATATTTGCCGCCTTGAGTTATTTATAAAAAAATAACAAGGCTGCATTAAAAAAATACGCAAAATTTAGAGCGGCTTTGGTCTAGTCGTGGTTAAGGCAGCAGACTAGAAAGTGGGAGGCTGTGAGTTCTAATCTTGCTTTTAGAGGCAGAAAAGTCATCTGGGTCAGTCACTCCAAAACCAGCTTTGGGCCAGTCACTCTCTCTCGGCCCTAGGAAGGAAGCAACGGCAAACCATTTGTCTGAAATGGTATAGGGTTGCCTGCCTAAGCAGGGGGTTGGACTAGAAGACCTCCAAGGTCCCTTCCAACTCGGTTATTCTATTCTAACCGCAGCTGGGGGGGGGGGGGAACCGTGCCAAGAAAACCGCAGGGATTTGGTCAGGCAATGGCCAGGAGTCGAGACTAAGTGGAAAGCACCAAATAATATTAACAATAACAGCAATAACTTACTAAACGCCCGGCTCCCTCCGGTGATGTTACTAGAAGGGAGTGCGAACACAGGCAATTGAGTTCATCGGGCAACGCGTGTCGTGGGAACGCAACTCCTAGTACCCACGCCGCCCATGAAAAGGCGGCGTCGAGCGGCAGATTCGGGGAACTTCCCTGAAGCCCCCGCCTCACCTGGCCTTGCTGCAAAGGCAGCAGCGCCGCCGGCTTCACCTTTGCCTTCTCCTTCGCCCCGGGACAGCCTTCTCGGGGCGTCGCCGGGCTGTGACACCATCAGAAGGCGCGTCCCCTATTTCGGCAGAGAAGCCGAAAGGCACCATAGAGGTAGGAAAGGAGAGCGGAGGAAAGACTGGGCTTTCCCCTCTTGAAACCGTCGAACTTGGGAATCGCCATAGAAATGTAACCAGAGAGCTCGGATGGAAATAGTAGAGCGGCCGGTAGAACCAAGACTTCCGAGTTTGCTGGAGCATATATGGAGGAAGACTTTGGATTGGAGTTAAGTACGGAAAAAGACAATGCAGAAATCTGGATTGTATTGGGGGAGCCCTATATAAAAGCCCCCCCCGCCAAAGTGAGTGTCACAGAGTATTGCCCATCCATTCCAGCCAGCAGGGGACAAGTTTAATCCTGTAAGTCATCCACACGTTTTTTCTCAAACTTGGCATTTTTGTGGACTTCAAGTCCCAGAATTCCCAGCCTTCATGCAGTTTTGCAGGTAACTATATGGTTTTTTCCAGGGAAGCAGGACTGTATTAATTGGACGCCAGGGTTGACCGATAACCACCCCAACTTTGTGACGTCCCCTAAAATTTGCGGCAACCCCCAATTGATCGCAAAATAAATAAAAACACAAACGTATTTATGTAGCGTATGGCACAATACACTCCGATAGTATCTTTTCACTAGCCTCCACTAGTTGTGACACTGCTTAGGTTTTACAAAAGCAGCCAAGGCCATTAAGTGATGCTCCAGTCAGAGCTGAAGAACCTTCTTGTATAAGAAGCGAAACGTCTTCAAAGAAAATCAAGAAAGTCCAGTTGCCTCCTGAAAAAGCATCTTTGGGACAATTATGACCCGGATGACTGAGAATCTCCATAGACAGTGAGAGACAATGCGTGATACTTAAGGCACTGACTAGAAAATCGGAAGACTGTCGGTTTTCTAGTCCCACCTTAGGCTGAAATTCAACTGTGGTGACCTTGGTGTCAGTCCTTCTCTCTTAGTCCTAGTAAGGAGGCATGCCAACCCGTCATCTTCCCATCATAGCTACTGTCAATTGCATTGACTGCACGACCGAATGTGTGCAGGCATGGGGGCCTGCGCACGACCTGCAACATATTCGTGTACAATCTACTACCCTGTCAAATATATCAATCTATCAATCTATCATCTATCAATCTAAGCATCTATCTATCTATCTATCTATCTATCTCTCTATCTAATATAAAGGAGGCTGCACTTCAATGGTTAGACGGCCTATTGGTATCTGAACAAAAATCTTTTTAACATTTATATTTTATTGTGTTTTTCTAATCTAGGTGAAATGTTAATATATACTGCAAGTCCATGTATGATATGCCATACGCTAAATAAATAAGTAAACAACCGCCCAATCAAGAAACTACCAGGAACACCTCCATCAACACTGATAGGACAAGCCACTAAGTATATAAAGAGAGAGCAAATTCCTCTCTCTTCTAGCACTGATGATGTTACCTAGTTGGGTCACGAAACGTCTGCAAGAAAACCACCAAGCTCAGAGAGCACCAAGGACCCCTGAAGAGACAATGTTGTTGGATGATGGACCAAGTGGCCCCTTAGCTCCGGCTTTCTTATTTATATAATAACAATGATAATGCGTAGTGTGTTTGCGTGCGTGGGTGTATGCTAATTACTATATAACTTATATTAATGATTACATTTATCGCCCCATTCGCCTAGAGGTTTGAAAGCCCCTTTTGCTTCCCGTGCAGTCATTGTGCTGAGCAAGTGAAGCCTGGAGGCAGCCAAGATTTCCTTCCCTCCACGTTCCCCCGCACTGTTACGTTGCCCAGAGGCACGTGCAACACTTAGAAGCGCTGCCCGCGGCGGCCTCGGCCCCTCGCGTCCTTGTTCTTCCATCCCTAAACCCCGAAGAAAATCCTTCCCAGATTTCACTCCGCCTGGGATTGCTCGAGCCCTATCTTTTGCGACGTAAACTGTGCCGAAGAATAGACCTTTTTAATGTATTTTAAAAGTTATTATCCTCTGTCTTTAATTAAGTAACGCCTTATTAATGTTTAATAGGGCGAACGGGAACCCTTTGCTGCGACAGCGGGACACAAAAACATCACCTAATATTACTGAGGTTTCATTAATAAATACTACACTTAAAACTCCATTTAAAAGCTTTATTTCTTTTTGTGGCTGCTCGGCTCACCTGCGGCAGTACGAGGCTTTTTTTCCTTCTTGCGGCAGCGTAGAGCAGAAAAGAGGACAGGAAGGTGCCGACGGATGACTAAAAGCAACGGACAAGAATTCGGCCATAATAGGAAGGTCGATTCCAAATGAACTGGGGATGGCCAATTTGGACGGACGGGAGGTCGCCATGCCGAGAAGGTCTAGGTGTTAATGCTATGGGACGGAAAAACGTGCCCTCCTGTGGTCAAAACGGGTATTGCGGCCGCCGAAATAAATAAACCTTTTGAATGGGATTTTAAGGTTATTATTCTCTATCTTTATTATTAACGCCTTATTAATATTAATAGGGCGACGGGAGGCCCTTTTGCTGAGACCCTGGGGCAGAATAAGATAACCTAATATTAGTATGGTTTTATTAACAAAGAATAATAAACTTAAAACGCCATTTAAAAGGTTTATTTCTTTTGGGGGCTGCTGTACCTGCTTGTCCTTTAGCGAGAGATGGCGCGGCCTTCAAAAAGGCCTGTAATGATGAATTAAGGTTACTTTGATAGGTGCTAACTTTAAAGATAAACCTCACCAAACATACATAAATTTATTGCTATGCTTAATATTAAAATGAGTGAGATTAGATTTTACCTTCGCTGCTAGTTTTGAAACTGACCCATTTATTAAAATGTTTTATGTCTACCTACATCACACTAATTTCTTGCTGCATCTTAGTTTCTAATCTTCCTAGTATGCCCAGTCGTGAATATCATTTCACTGGGTTGAAAAATAGACAGCTAGTCAATTGGGGTGGAAGGTGCCAGGCTAGAAATTGGGGGGTGGGGGCTGAGTTTTAGTACCACCTTAGGTATGAGAAACCAGCTTTGGGCCAATTCCTCTCCTAGTCAGCCTAAGTCTAACCCTAACCCTCGGGCTGTTGCTGCATGGCGAAAATAAGAGAAGGAAGG
>JALGBA010002506.1:0-20000 GCA_023970755.1 Azemiops feae
AAAGAAAGAAAGAAAGAAAGAAAGAAAGAAAGAAAGTCACCCAGCTACCTTTGATGCTAAGGCAGGACTAGAACTCATTGACTCCTGGTTTCTAGTTCAGCACCTTAACTACCACAACAAACTTACATGTGAGCAGTGGTGGGATTCAAATATGTGAACAACTGGTTCTCTGTGTGGATGCCATTTCTGGAAGTCCATTCTGGGCCTGGGCAACAAAAAATTAGCTACCGGTTCTGCCGAAGTGGTGCGAACAGGCTGAATCCCACCACTGCATGTAAGTAGGCATGTATGTAAGTTTGGGGTAGTGGTTAAGGTACTGAACTGGAAACCAGGAGATGATGAGTTCTAGTCCTGTTTTAAGAATATACATATTCCTAAAACCTTCGAACTTGTCAAGATTGAAGTATTCCACAGAAAATGTCCCGGTGAAAGGAAGATTAAAGTATGCACCAAATTCGGTTTTCTAGCTACAGTAAAGGCCATTGAGTTGAGGAGGCGTTTTCTCTCGACATAAAACCCTTTGCACATTTTCTAATAAACAGTCCTGCTGCATGTAATAGAGACGGCGGGCGCCAATTTATTTTCTAAGCGACTGAAGCCATTACAGAATGAAAGCGTTTTAGACTATATCTGGAAGGAACTGCATTTACATGCTTTCATTTCAGGAATGGGTTTCTCACTTTGAAATGGAAACAGTTTCCTAACTTAAAGTAGGTAATTACACACTCCATTAAACAAGTAATTAACAGATTACAATTTAGAGAAGGGGAAGAAAAAAAAACCTTTAGAAATGAGCAATTCAAATGCCGAGCGAGCAACGAACTGTTATAATTAGCATAATACTTTTTGAAATGGATTAAACAGCCACACAATAAAAACCAAGAAAACCAGACTCTTTTCCTCACAAAGATCATATTCAACAAAACCATTTTTTTTCCTATCGCCTTGTGTTTTTTAAAATAAAATGTAATAGCAAACAAACAACAACAACCCCCCCAAAAAATAACAACCCAGCAACTTAATGGCAACAACTTGCTAATAAACATTTCTGACGAAAAAATGGAATTGCATATTCTACAATGAATGGCAGTTGCCTGATAGTAATAGTGAAATATCTCACGGTTAGTTGCACTAATATTCCAGTGGGATTGAAGAGAAGAGGGTCAAGTTTTGACTGCTTGAACTTTTAGAACCGAAGTCATTAATTTTGAAGAAAAGATTAAAACATTGGAGAGGTTTAACCTGAACTGATTGATCTATGACACCTTGAGCTACACATAAATTCACAACCTGATCAGTTGACTTCTGCCTAGGCATATGAGATAACTGTCTTGTGCTTGTGGATACAGTCCTCTGTCATTTACTCACTGTTTAAGGTGGCCAAGAATGAAAGATTATTTGAATAATGTAGGCCAGAGGTCTTCAAACGTAGCCCTTTTATGACTTGTGGACTTCAAGTCCCAGAATTCCTCAGCCAGGCATGCTGGCTGAGGAATTCTGGCTGAGTTGAAGTCCACAAGTCATAAAACGGCCACATTTGAAGACCCATGGTGTAAATGAACATCAAATGCAAGTTAAACACCACTAAAAACAAATGTGTCAAAAACATTCTCAATCATCCAGGTCATGGTTGTCCCAAAGATGATTTTTTTTTCCCCAAAAGGCAACTGGAGTTTGTTTTTCCTTGAAGATCTGATCCACTTCTCATCTGAACCGAAGAAGCATCTCAGATGAGAAGTGAAACATCTTCAAGGAAAAACAAAACCCAGTGGCCTTTTAAAAATGCACCCTTGGGACAATCATGACCTGTATGACTGAGAATCTCCATAGACAACTGGACTTTCCTAATTTTTTTCCTTGAAAACCTTTTGCACCTCATCCAAAACTGAAGAAGCTTCTTGGATGAGAAGTGAAACATTTTCAAGGGGGGGAAAAGAAACAATTCCAGTTGTTTTTTAAAAGCACCTTTGGGACAACCATGATCTGGATGATTGAGAATCTCCACAGACAGTTGTTATTAAGCAAAGTCATGAAGTCAAATGTCTATGGCAGGGGTCTTCAAACTTGGCCCTTTTATGACTTGTGGACTTCAACTCCCAGAATTCCTCAGCCAGACACGCTGGCTGAGGAATTCTGGGAGATGAAGTCCACAAGTCATAAAAAGGCCACGTTTGAAGACCCCTGGTCTATGGAGATTCTCAATCATCCAGGTCATGGTTGTTCCATAGGTGCTGTTTTCCAAAAGACAACTGGACGTTCTTGTTTGTTTGTTTTTTTAAAAAAGGTTTCACTTCTCATCCAAGAAGCTTCTTCATTTCTAACTGGCTGGACAGCCATTAAAAACGTAACATTTAAAACATAGGCCTGAAGTAAGATAGAATGAAATGACTCTCAAGGGAAATGATGTTATGGTGCTTAATTGGTTTAAATGTCCAGACTATGTTCCAATAAAATGACTTTGCTTTCTTGCAGAAGGACAACAGAAAGCAAACTTGACTTTCAGGATAAAATGTTTCAGAATCTGAGAGTCGTCCTCAAGAAGACGTTTCTTATTTTACTCTGACTTCCGTGTTGCTTATGCTGGACAATGGACACCATTCCAGACAGACTTGTATGAATGAAACCTTTCAAATACTAATGTTCCAATGTGTATATGAGTTCTTCAAAGAAGATGATTAGTTATTGAACCAAATAAGTATCATATTTCTTCTAACCGGCCCAGGTCAATTATATGGGCCTGCTACATTTTGAGCCAGTTGAATTTTAATTGAATAGGCTTTTTTTTTTTCAAAAGCAGGCCTGCCTGATCATACTACAGTACAGAAGTACAAGGGCACTGGAAGACTTCGCCAGACCAAATTTAAAAGGGTTAGCACAGTGGTGGCGAACCTATGGCACGCGTGCCAGAGGCGGCACTCAGAGCCCTCTCTGTTGGCACCACCGCCAGCAGCAGGTCCATCAGGCCGCCACCGCCGCCCGGAGCAGGAGCCCTGCCCAGCACAAAGGAGGCAAAGCAGCCGACTAGCAAGCTCAAGTAGAGGTGGTAGAGCAGAGGTCACCAACCATTGTCGATTGGTGGACTGGAAGAAAAGGGAGGGGGAAGCATTTTACACTTGCTGCAAATGGGGCAGGGCTAGTGCCTGCGTGATACTCACTAGCCCTGCCCTGTTCTTGCGTAGTGCAGCGCCTTGTATCTGCACCCTGCGGTGCGGCGGCAGCCATTTTTGCAGCACGGTGGCCCATTTTTGCGCCCCCAATTTTTGCGTGCCAGAGGCGGCACTCAGAGGCACCTCCCTGTCCCCCCCTGAGGGCACCACAATGCTGACGCAGCCCTGGCACTTTGCGATAAATAAGTGGGTTTTGGGTTGCGGTTTGGGCACTTGGACTTTAAAAGGTTCGCCATCACTGGGCTAGCAGATCAAGCCAAAACCATTTTAAATTTGTGTGCTAATTCACATTTTTCTTTGAGATGCAGAAAGAGGAGATTTGAAGTTTTACGTTGTGATGAGCAAAAGCTTCACCTTTGTGTTTATTTCATTTGAATAGGGAAGCTGATTTCTAGACAGTGGATAAATCATTGGGAAATGATGCAATAGTAGCAGTAAATGGATTTTGAATTGGGTGCAGTCAATGTTTTCAGAAAAACAGAGTTGAAGGGACCTGGGAGGTCTTCTAGTCCAACTCCCTGCTCAAGCAGGAGACCCTACACCATTTCAGACAAAAGGTTGTCCAATCTCTTTTTTAAAGTCTCAAGAGATGGAGCACCCACAACTTCTGAAGGCAAGCCGTTCCACTAGTTTACTGTTCTCACAGTCAGGAAATTTCACCTTAGTTCTAGGTTCTGTACACTCAAGGATGCGTGAATTGCAGGAAAGGCCTCTTTGTAAGATTGCTACATACAAATATTCCTATCCATCAAATGATTCCCTTTCAGGATGTATGATGTAGAAAAGGAGTAAGAAGTATAAGATAGTAATATTAGAGGAATGAGATTGTTTTTTTTAAAGGCATCTTGCCATGTCTAATTTATTCCGCCACCATTATCATTAATAATAGTTCGTTAAAATTTCAAGGTCACCAAACCAAAAGTAAAAAGGCAGTGTAGCAAATAATAATTTTGAAGAATGTCTAAGAACAGATAACCAGATACAGAAATAACAAAATGTTGAGGAAAAAATATACCAGGTGGAAAATTCTGATCACCATTATCTCTCAGTCACAGACACAGAGGGAGACACACACAGACACACACATGCATGCATTGCCCTATACATTATTTTTGTTGTTTAAAATCCACACCTATCTCTGAATAACAGAATAACAGAGTTAGTAGGGATCTTGGGGGTCTTGTAGTCCAACCCTCTGCTCAAGCAGGAGATCCTATACTATTTCAGACAAGCAATTTTCCAATCTCTTTTGAGGATCACATCATCTCAATCCAGCTACAACTTTTTTCAACCGTCCCCTTCCTCTTGATCCATTCACTCTTCTATTACAAATTTGTTTTACAATTGGATCATTCTCCATTATTGGTATATCCCATTACCCAGTGTTCTTTTTCCTACATTGGTCTTTAATTCATATTGATTCTGGGCTGTTGTTTTGATCTCCGAGCTTGGCAATTTGATCGCAAACATTTCATCTCCATTCTAGGGGAACATCTTCAGTGAGCTTTGAATTGCGCTCATCAGTCAGAGCACTGGCCTTTAAATACCTTTTTGTATGATGCAAATTGGTGTGGATGTTGTTCGTTCGGATGTTGCTGAACGGTGGTCTGGTTTCGGGCTGTTTGATTGGCTGGTTGTTGTTAAATAACAACAACAACAACAACAACAGCAACAGCAACAGCAGCAGCAACAACAATAACAATAACAATAACAATAACAATAACAATAACAATAACAATAACAATAACAATAACAATAACAATAACAATAACAATAACAATAACAATAACAATAACAATAACAATAACAATAACAATAACAATAACAATAACAATAACAATAACAATAACAATAATAAAGTTGGAAGGGACCTTGGAGGTCATCTAGTCCAGCACCCTGCTCAGGCAGGAAACCCTATACCATTTCAGACAAATGGCTGTCCAGACTCTTCTTAAAAACGTCCAGTGTTGGAGCATTCACCGCTTCTGGAGGCAGGTTGTTCCACTGATTAATTGTTCTAACTGTCAGGAAATCTCTCCTTGGTTCTAGGTTGCTTCTCTCTTTGGTTAGTTTCCATCCGTTGCTTCTTGTACTGCCCTTCAGGTGTTTTGGAGAATAGCTTGGCTCCCTCTTCTTTGGGGCAACCCCTGAGATATTGGAAGACTGCTATCATGTCTCCCCTCATCCTTCTCTTCATTAAACTAGACATACCCAATTCCAGCAACCGTTCCTTATATGTTTTAGCCTCCAGTCCCCTAATCATCTTTGTTGCTCTTCTCTGTACTCTTTCTAGAGTCTCAACATCTTTTTTACATCGTGGTGACCAAAACTGGATGCAGTATTCCAAGTGTGGCCTTACCAAGGCATTGTAAAGTGGTATTAACACTTCACGTGATCTTGATTGTTGCTGGGCCATAGTCTTTGGTGTTTAAGTATCATCTGTGTGATGCAAATGATGTTGTTTGTTTTGTTGCTTCTGAGTCATGGTCTGGTTTCGGGTTGTTTGGCTGGCTGTCATTGTTGAGACGTGGTCCAATTTCCTGTGGAAGGTTATGATTTTTGTTTCTCTGGGGTAGGGTTCTTTTGTTCTCAGTGGTTGGTAGATTGGGTCGATGTCAATGTGTCTGTTTATTGACTTATTGATGGAAAACTAGGCTTCGAGGAATTCTCTTTCTTTCCTTGATTTCGCCTGGGTTACAACTGTGGTCCGGGTTAGATCAAATTTGTGTCCTTCTGAGTCTTCGTGGATGGACATGAGGGATAGTGGGTCATGTCTTTTGTTGGCCAAAAAGCGCTTGTGCAGTCTGGTTGATAGGTTTCTTCCTGTTTGGCCCACATAGTTCATATTCATTCTGTCTGGATCCCATAGCTTCTTGTTCCACCAATTTTATTTCTTAAATATCACTTTCTGGCTACATTTCACTTTCTTTTAAGTTTCTTCGGATAATGCAAGATTCATAACAATTTATGCAGATGCATAGAACTATTTTTTTGTTTCTTGCAAAGTACTGACTCCTTTACACAGCTCACATACTCCTAACTTTCTAGCAGTATTTGCATGTCTTAAGCGCTTCCCATCCATCTTCCTGTCTTTAGCAAACATTGAACCAAAACGCACATATTCATTTACTCACTCCTATTTTTCACCATTTATGTATACGTTGGAATCACTCAGCTCATTTCCTCTATCAGACACAATTATCCTGGTCATTGATCCATTATTTTTCAGATGCATACTCCTTATTGCACAATATATGTGACATTTAATGCATTGCTTGCATTAAAAGTGCACACCGCCCTCATTCCCCAAACAATATACCTTTAACATCACCACAAACATGTCTTCTTCACCTCATGAATTCATTAAGCAACCAAGGAAACATCCTGCATTATTGTCCTATTCTTTGTTCAGTCCTGAACCTTCATTTGACTTCCATCACATACTATTCTTACTGCTTTCAGCACCAATTTCCATCTCTGTGTTACTTCTCAGGCATTTTTAACAAACTAATCTCACTGGAGTTGTACATTTGTCATTGCACTACCTTTCCCTTTGTACAGGGGAACAGTAATCTTCTTCCAACTATCTCCACACACAAGTTAAACCATTCAGATGTCATACTTCATAGGCAAATTACACGCCTACTTTAGCATTTTCCCACTTATGCCATCTATGTCTGTGCTATCTACATTTACATTGCATTACAATGTTTGAGGGGCTGCCACAAAGAAGAACATACAATAGAATAACAGAGTTGGAAGGGACTTTGGAGGTCTTCTAGTCCAACCCCCTGCTCAGGCAGGAAACCCTATACCATTTCAGACAAATGGTTGTCCAATCTCTTCTTAAAAGCTTCCAGTGTTGGAGCATTCACAACTTCTGGAGGCAGGTTGTTCCACTGATTAATTGTTCTCACTGTCAGGAAATTTCTCCTTCTATCTATCTATCTATCTATCTATCTATCTATCTATCTATCTATCTATCTATCTATCTATCTATCTATCTATCTATCTATCTATCTATCTATCTATCTATCTATCTATCTATCTATCTATCTATCTATCTATCTATCTATCTATCTACCTACCTACCTCTACTACTACCACCTTAAGATCATCTATCTAGCTCTATCTATCTAGCTACCTAGCTCTATCTCCTATCTATCTATCTATCTATCTATCTATCTATCTATCTATCTATCTATCTATCTATCTATCTATCTATCTATCTATCTATCTATCTATCTATCTATCTATCTATCTATCTATCTATCTATCTATCTATCTAACATAACAATAGCACTAATAATAATAGAGTTGGAAGGGACCTTGGAGGTCTTCTAGTTCAACCCCCTGCTCAGGCGGGAAACCCTATACCATTTCAGACAAATGGTTGTCCAGTATCTTCTTAAAAACTGGGAGCATTTACAGGTTCTGGAAGCAGGTTGTTCCACTGATTAATTGTTCTGTCAGGAAATTTCTCCTTAGTTCTAGGTTGCTTCTCTCTTTGGTTAGTTTCCATCTGTTGCTTCTTGTCTTGTCCTCAGGTGCTTTGGAGAAAAGCTTGACTCCTTCCTCTTTGTGGCAACCCCTGAGATATTGGAACACTGCTATCACGAGGGCGTCAACCTATGCTCCAAAGCACCAGAAGGCAAGACAAGAAACAATGGATGGAAACTAATCAAGGAGAGAAGCAGCCTACAACTAAGGAGAAAATTCCTAATGGTTAGACCAATCAACCAATGGAACGGCTTGCCTCCATCACTGGAGGTCTTTAAGAAGAGACTGGGCAGGCACTTGTCTGAAGTGGTGTAGGATCTCCTGCATGACAGGGAGTTCGGCTAGAAGACCTCCAAGGTCCCTTCCAACTCTATTATTCTGTAAGTTTACGTTTCTTTTTCATATTTTAATATTTTCACTGTATTTAGGACTTTATTTTTAATTAAGCTGAAATAGACAGTAATGACTGACCACGAGCCAGCCACTTGATTTTCTGGCATAGGCCAAATTCTTTTTCTTTTTCTTATCTCCTGCTACAGTATCTTTCAAGGTTATTGCTCTCATCTGGGTTAACTGAAACCCCCCCCCCCCAAAAGCGCAGACAAAAATGTACTTTTCCATTTGATGACTGGATCAGGTCACAAGTTTCTAATAAGGGATGAATTAAGCATTGACTCAGCTATGTTTCTCATTAGATTGTCAAGCTAGGGGAGAAAAAAAGCATACCACTTATACAATTATTAGTCTTTAGCCTTCTTTTATTATTCATCAGCAAACGGGAGCAAAATGAAACGAAAAATAATTCATTCTCCAATTATCTGAAAGGAAAACTAAAGCATTTTTTTTCCCCTGCCTCAATAATTTATTTTAAAATAGGAGTGATTTGTTATAATATAACTTTCATCGGGGTCACCTTAACTTCAACTTTACCTTCCTTTTGGGCAACTATAGAAGATAGAATCATGGTCTTACTTGCAAATTCAGACAAGATATGAAAAAGATATAAAGTCTACAGGATTTTATAAAGAACAGACACCACTAGATAAAATATTGCTAAAAACAGATGAAAATTTGATTAAAAAACTCTATAAATTTCTGCTAAGATGGAAGATGGAAGAAGAACAAGTAAAAGAAACAATGATAGTATGGGCTAAGAACTTTGGATATTCTATAGACTTAGAAGATTGGCAAAAACTGTAGGATCGAAATATCAAACTTACTAAAGCGGTTGCATATAAGGAGAATTTATATAAAATGTTTTACAGATGGCATATGACACCAGTTAGACTAGAGAAAATGTTTAAAAATGTACCAAATATTTGTTGGAAATGTAAACAAAAACCAGGAACTTATTATCATATCTGGTGGATATGCCCTAATGCAAAGAAATATTGGTTTAAAATCCATATATGGTTAGAAAAGATGACTAAGATACAGATAGAATTCAAACCGGAACTGTTTTTATTAGGAATATTAGGATCTAACTACGGAAAAGAGAATGAATATTTAATTTTACATATATTAACAGCTGCGAGAATAGCATTTGCCCAATTTTGGAAAAATGAAAAGATACCACCTGATCAGATTATTATTACGAAAATATTGGAATGTGCAGAAATGGATAGATTAACTTTAGAAATCAAAGAGAAAGAAGATACAATTTACTTTAAAACATGGGAATTTTTTTATCAATGGTTAGCAATAAGACAGAATGAAAAAAGGTTATGAAATTAAATAAGATAAATGATCTATTTTTTCTTTAAGATTATTTTTTAACTTCTCTGTTAGATGTTTACTTTTAACTATAAGTAATTATAATTAATAAGCATTATATTGGTATTTATATGTAACTATATTTAGTTAGTAATATATTACTAATAGTATACTGATTATTGTTATTTACAGAATGAATGATATGTATTGGTTAAGTTTTTATTATTAATAGGGATAAATTTATTAATATAGCTTTTTAGTATTATGTTAACTATGCATATTTAATATGTATACCCGGACGATAGTCTGCTTGCTAAAGCGTTGATTTATTGTTGGGGGTAACCCCATTATTGTATCTACCCCTACCCCTGGTCTAATCCTTGTTTTTTTACCCTATGTTATACCTTTACCTACCTTTCCCTTTTTATCCCCATAAAAATAATAAAACATATTTTTTTTAAAAAAAGAGATCTTCTAGTCCAGCCTCTGCTCAAGCAGGAGATGTTATGCCATCTCTGTCAAATAGTTGTCCAGTCTATTTTTGAAAACGTGCAGTGATGGAGCACTCCGTCGCTCCCAGGAGGCACGCTATTCCATTGATTAATTGTTCTCGCTGTCAGAAAATTTCTCCTTATTCCTAGGGTGGATCTTTCTTTAACAAGCTTCCATCCATTATTTCCTGTCCTGACCTCTGGTGCTTTGGAAAATAAGTCAATCCCTTCTTGTCTGTGACAGCCCCTTGGAAACTAGGAGACGCTTATCATGTCTTCCCTTCTCTTTGATCTCTTTGGTAAGGCTAGATCAGTGGTGGGATTCAAATAGGTGAACAACCGGTTCTCTGTGTGGATGCTGCTTCCGGAAGTCCATTCTGGGCCTGGGCAACAAAACATTAGCTAGCTACCGGTTCTGCAGAACTGGTGCGAACTGGCTGAATCCCACCACTGGGCTAGATTCTAGCTCCCTCAACCATTCATCATACGGTATGATGGTAGCTGTTATGGATATACTTTGACATTAACCTCTGAATTGCTAAGAAACTAAACATTTGGATATTTGTCCCAACGGTACTTTTTCAAGAGGCCACTGGACTTCCTTCTTTTTCTTGGAAGACATTTCACTTCTCATCCAAGAAGCTTCTTCAGCTTTTAGATATTTATTTATTGGTTCAATTTCTAAGGCCATCAATCTCAGTCAATGATGACTATTTAATTTTATTGCTCTGTAGATAGACATACAGGACCAAGGCCAAACTAGATGTGTTGAGTCTCGTTGACTTGTCTGGGATATGTTGGTTCCATCTGGTAAACATCTCCTGTGGGGTGGATAAGTGGTCACACTCCACAAGTCTTATACCTCCCTCTGGATTGGCTAGTTTAGGACCAACACGAGAACTAATTTTATTGAAGAAAGCTTCTTATGAGCTTATATCTTCTCGTGAAGCTTAATCTAGCCACGATATTTCTATTCTGTCAGAGCATGCACAGTTTTATTGCACTGAGGTAACCCAGGAGTAAATACAGTAAACAGTGGTTTGTATTTAAATGTTGGTTTATATTACACTATCTACAAATATACACTAGAAACAAGATACATACACGTGGTGATAATTCAGCAAGATCCAACACACCGCAGTTACAGTAGGAAACGGACGAGAGAGAATGACTCCAGAAAGGCCTTCCCTTTTATACTCAAGCTCTTAAAGGGATACAGACTCCTGCTGAGTCATTCCTAACGTTGCATCATTCATCTCACATTATACAAGCTTCTAAATCATTACCTTGACATATTCCAACTCTGAACATCCCATGGAAGTGGCCAAAGGGATAGCTATTTTGATAAAGTTACGATACAGTCTGCTTTTAATTAAAATGTAACCAGATGGGGGAAAAATCACTCACATATCACTTTTTAGAAAATTAAAACAAAAGAATGGAGGCAAAAGAACGGGGATACATGCACACAATAAAAGCAATTGCAACATTAATCTAAAGTTTCCTGTGTTGACCATAGTGACATTAGTCCCAAATCTGGATTTGGAACTACCTCCTTCCAAGCTGTTTTTCAACTTCACATTGTAGCCTGCAGCCCAGGTATTTCTAGCAGTCTCTCATCCAGTTACCAACCAAGACTGACCCTGCTTAGCTTTTAAGCATGAACAAGTTTTTTGGGTATTGCCATCTGCTGTGGAAATTATATAATAATTAGCTTTTTGTGGTGTGCTGGAATTAAAACTCAATCCAGTAAGGCTTAACACTATTTATTTATATTTCGTACTTCTTAATCACCCGTCTCCCTCAGATTTTAATTTTAAAACAACTATGCTTTTTTGAAATGAACTCTCTCCAAAAAGATAAGATATAGTGCACATGTAGAGATTTGCAATGACATTAATTACCCAAATATGGCTGTTTTATACACATAAACACCCATCTAGTTCAGGATTAATTTTGGAACTTCAGTGTCAGATTTTAATTCAGTGGGTTGCAGGGAAGAGGGAGAAGGAGGGGAAGAAATAGATCAAAGGCTTTGTTGCCATTTCAATGATTTGTGTATCCCAACCCCATTAATTTAGCACTATTAGAGGCATCTCTGATGAGCATTGCCATCAGCTTCTGCATCTTTCTCACATTCATCAAGAGAAGATGCACTGAAAACAGATGTACGGATGTTTGTAAGTGTTGGCCAGCGTGATGTGTATGTCTCCTAGGATCTGAGGAAGGGAGGGAATGCAGCAGAGGAAGGGGGGAGAGAGAAATTAGGGTATGTTAACACATTTCTGAGATGGTAGATATGCTTGTTCACAATGTCAAAAAGGACCCTGACAGCTTTCAGCACAGTCCTTTTTTTTTTTTCTCTTTCATTCCTTTAAATATTTTCTCTTGAAGGAAATGCATTGAGTTACATTATAATTAACTCAGCTGCCAACAGATATTGTACTATATGAAAGGCCCGCCTGTCTAAGCACATGAAAGAGTGGTGTCATCATTGTCCTTGTTTAATCAGGTCAAAGCAAAGGCAAGACTAATTGCAGTTATTGTCCAGAAATTGCTTTATGCCTATAAGAATAAGCTACATCCTACACCAGCCTTTCCCTATTTCCGCAGGTGAAGAAGGAGGAAAAGCAATCTCTTTGGAAAGGGCGCCCTATTGGATAGCTGCTCAGGCAAACACATTTTCCCGAGTGCTTTGACAAAAATTGCAGTATGTACCTGCAAAATGGCGAGCCAAGGAATGTGGTTAGCTTTCTGTAAGCACCGTATTCCTGAACTAACGTTCTGGCTCCAACTTTGTCATGTCCCAGAGAAAAGTAGGGTAGGGGGCATATAAGTAAAAGAAACATCATTGGGCAGCTAAAGAAAGATGGAGATAGATGGAGATGGAGACTGAGATGCCGATGGACATGGACCGTCAAGGTTCTGACTGATGAACCCAACCAAGTAAACACCTTTGAGGCTTTCCAAACTCTTAATGTAAAACTTTATTGAGTACATCATTTTGGCACGCATGCAAGCAAAACCAACTCTGGCAAAACCCCACGCAATTCCTCAGGTCACGAGGAAAAAATATTGTTATGAGAAAGTGTCTCTAGGTCTGGCCAGATACCTGGTGAACTGTCCTTGGTTCTCACAGTCTGCTTTCTTGATCTTTTGAAGTCTTCATTCTGATCCCTTTCCCTCTCCCCAAGTTCGCTGGCAAGCTGAGTAGCAATAATTGTCAGACCAGCAAAAATGTGCTTCGAACTTGACATGGACGTGGACATGGACATAGACATGACATGGACATAGACATAGACAAGGACATAGAGACAGACACAGAGACGATAGAGGTAGAAAAAACAGAAAAAGAGAGAGATTGCTAGCATATACCCTTCCAATCATTTTGCAGCTATTCAGCCACAGTGCAGATCTCTCAAATCCACATCAATCACCAAATATGGTGATGGCATTTCCTCCATTGAGTTTGGACTTCAAGATCTTCTTCACTCTCACGATGTATTCATTTTTTGACCTTCTTCATGACACCAGTGTTCTTGAAACTATCACCTTGAAGGATGACCAAGTATTTATAGTGGCTATCTTCATCCAGGCACTTAAGGTTATTTCCACAGGCCATCTTGATCACGAGAAAGATCAAAATGGTCCTTTCTTTTTAAACGTATTATAGAATAATCATGTAATAGTCTGTGTGCAGGGTAGGAAAAATATATCCATGCACACGTATTATTTTTATAGAGATGTAGATGTATATATGCACACATTCACATATGTATGCACATGTTCTTTATAAATAGGTGAGGGAAACCCAAGAAGTAGTGCTATGTCAATGGAGTGGGACAACCTGCCCCATCTGACTCATCCCATCCAACTCGCCATGTCCAACTCACCAAGGCTAACTGACCATAGGACAAGTCGCCGTGGGACAATTCAACATGGGATAACTCAAGAGAGGGACAAGTAGAATTGCAGCTCACCCCATCTTCAAGGACTTCTAACCTGAGAAGGTTCAAAGCTGAAACAAGTCAAGACCTTGTCCTTCTCTTGAATTATCCTGCATTGAGTTATCCCATTGTCCCATGGTGAGTTGGCAAGCTGACTGGGGCAAGTCAGCTGGGGTGTGATAATAATAATAATAATAATAATAATAATAATAATAATAATAATAATAATAATAATAATAATAATAATAATAATAATAATAATAATAATAATAATAATAATAATAATAATAATAATAATAATAATAAAGTTGGAAGGGATCTTGGAGGTCATCTAGTCCAACCCCTTGCTCAGGCAGGAAACCCTATACCATTTCAGACAAATGGCTGTCCAGTCTCTTCTTAAAAACTTCCACTGTTGGAGCATTCACCGCTTCTGGAGATAGGTTGTTCCACTGATTAATTGTTCTCACAGTCAGGAAATTTCTCCTTAGTTCTAGCTTGCTTCTCTCTTTGGTTAATTTCCATCCATTGCTTCTTGTCCTGCCTTCAGGCACTTTGGAGAATAGCTTGATTTCTCTTCTTTCTGGCAGCCTCTGAGATATTGGAACACTGCCATCATGTCACCCCTCATCCTTCTCTTCATTAGACTAGACATACCCAATTCCAGCAACCGTTCCTTATATGTTTTAGCCTCCAGTCCCCTGATCATCTTTGTTGCCCTTCTCTGCACTCTTTCTAGAGTCTCAACATCTTTTTTACCTCGTGGTGACCAAAACTGGATGCAGTAGTCCAAGTGTGGCCTTACCAAGGCATTGTAAAGTGGTATTAACACTTCACGTGATCTTGATTCTAGACCCCTAGACCCTTCTGTCAACCCTGTTGACATTAATTTCTCTTTCCAACAGGATCCTTGTAGGAAACGTCCTGTGTTCCCAATGATGGTGCTCCAGAAGAGCTGCTTTCAAGTTTGTTTGTTTTTGTTTTTTTAGCAGATAAGCCATATTTCTTGTCAGAGACTGAGAATGACCTCACTAGAGCCTCAGCATGACTGAAGCTGGTTGTTGCATCCTCTACTCCTCATTCTGATCTACTGATTCTGGCATGAATCAGTCCTGGAAATACAAAAATTCAAGAAGCTTGTTGGTGTTTCCATGACTTCCTTTGTCGACGGCAAACTACTCTTGCAAATGCATTTTTTTTCCTTTTGCTTTCATTGTAAAAGCTGATGGCCCAGCTGCCTTCCTGGGTTAATGAACTTTGATGTTCTTTTCTATAATTACTATTCTGAGCAACAAAACTGTTTACAGACGGATGCTTTACTTACTGAGTTGCAAAGCCAATAATTAAATTTAATGCAATGCAACAAAATCAGCACACCAGAAAGTTAACCTTAAATCACCTTTTTAATGATTAAGGAAATTAGTTCTCTTCTTCCAGATTAGCAGTTCAGAAACCAAATGTTTTCTTCACTTTTGACAGGGTTCAGAAGCAGCTGTCATCCATCAGCTGCTGTAGGGTTTAACCTCTTCTTGCTGGAAAGAACTATGTGCACGAAGTCAGAGTGTTTTAGGGGCATGAAGATCTGAAAAATAGTAGATTCCTGCTCTGTATATTTGCTATAAAACTAGGAGTGCTGGGAAACTGGGCCATCTCATCCCATATGAAGAACTTCATGGCAATAGAAGACCACCTGGTTCCATCTATTGATTGGGA
Source organism: Azemiops feae (assembly GCA_023970755.1). NCBI lineage: Eukaryota > Metazoa > Chordata > Lepidosauria > Squamata > Viperidae > Azemiops > Azemiops feae. The sequence goes on from JALGBA010002506.1 coordinate 15,532, forward strand.
AACAGGACTTAGTCATTCAATGCTTGTTTTTTTTCTTCCACTGCATTCCTTCCTCTCTTCTCCTTCTCTTACATTACATTTATTGTGTCAATATTAAGAAGCACCTTGTCAACCTTTTATGGACTAAGCAAGCTTGGACTTTCTTAGTAAAGTCCAAGTGGGTGAGGACTGTCTGGAAAATCCAGTGGGAGTGGGACTGAGAAGGACAAGATTTCAGAAGGTTGTGATGGGGGGATCGACCTATTCTCCAACGCACCTGAAGGCGGGACAAGAAGCAATGGATGGAAACTAATCAAGGAGAGAAGCAACCTAGAACTAAGGAGAAATTTCCTGACAGTTAGAACAATAAATCAGGGGAACAACCTGCCTCCAGAAGTTGTGAGTGGTTCATCACTAGGTTTTTAAAGAAGAGATTGGACAATCATTTGTCTGAAATTGTGTAGGGTCTCCTGCTTCAGCAGGGGTTGGACTAAAACAGGGGTCCCCAACCTGTGGGCCATGGCCCACTACCATTCTGTGTCCTATTTGCAACTGGGCCATGTGAGTGGCTGGCTGGTGCATGCACGTGTGCACACACATCCCCACTCACGCAAGCATTTCCCGTGCTCAGGGCCTCACTCGCACGAGCATTGTATGTGCTTGGGGCCTCACTCACGTGAGCACTGTGGGCAGTGGTGGGATTCAGCCAGTTCGCACCAGTTTGGCAGAACCAGTAGTTAATTTTTTGTTGCCCAGGCCCAGAATGGACTTCCGGAAGTGGCATCCACACAGAGAACCGGTTGTTCACGTATTTGAATCCCACCACTGACTGGGGGCCTCACGCAGACATCACGGGTGCTCTCGCATGCATCTGCCCTTCCCACAAAACCATCGCCTCTTTCCGCCCTCCAGGCCACCATCCCAGAAAGATTGGGGAACTCTGAAGATCCCCCAGGTCCCTTCCAACTCTGTTATTCTGTTATTCTATTCTGTTAAGGCAAACAGAAAATGGCCACTGCATATGAATGTGAGCAGGACTTCTCAACCCAGGAATAGGTACCACAGTTCGGTGGACTAATGTAAAGGCTTACAGTCCCTGACTATTACTGCCGTACACTCCTCAAACAGGACATAACAGCACTGCGGTTGTGTCCAAGTCAACGCTACCTCCTTCAGAATCACGATGGCATGATTCTAGATTCTAGGCTGCTAGAGAGAAGTTCCCTGAAGATGGGCTCCAGCATGAATCCCAAAGCTTGGAAGATAATGCCTCTGGTCCTGGTGATGGACCCAGATTGGATCTTGCATCATGATGGCATTGCTCAGATCTGGGTTGCCTTAAACCCAGTGGTGGGATTCAGCCGGTTCGCACCACTCTGGCAGAACCGGTAGCTAATGTTTTGTTGCCCAGGCCCAGAACGGACTTCTGGAAGCGGCATCCACATAGAGAACCGGTTGTTCACATATTTGAATCCCACCACTGCTTAAACCCCACAGTCATTTGGTCTTGCTGGGATTAAGTTTGAGCCTGTTTTTCTCCATCCAGCCCCTCCCCCAAAGCCTCCCGACTCTGAGAAACAATGTTATCCTGAATAATATAATGTATAATTAATACCTTGAGTGACACACGAGGTCCCATAACAGAAAACCACACTGTGGAGTCAAAACAACATTTGGTTCCCGACAGCCTGCAAGGGCCATTTTGATCAACACCAGCATGAGTGGCAAACAAATAACACATACATTTATATGAAGGATTTTCAAATGAGAGAATTGGAAGGAGAGAGAGAAAGAAAGAGTCCAATTTGCCAAACTAATCAGAAAATACAATTTCTGGCTCCAACTGCTCAGGGTTCTGCATCATCTATTTAATAACCGTGTTCTCTAGGCAGTTATATATTTCCCAAAGTTTTTTGAATCTGATTCAATGGGTCATTTCTCCATGTGTGCATTGCAGAAGCAGCCCCTCGTCTTGAAAATGAACGATTCCTACCTGGGATATACATTTTTTTTTAAAATTTACTTATTTGGTACACAAATGCAATCTGTTGAAAGCTTGAGAATGGGCTGAGGTGAGCATCAACAGTCCACAAGTTAAACATGGATGAGTCAGCAAGCTTTGTTGTACCGTTTATTTCTAATATATGTCCTGGTTCCTCTGTGTCATAAATTAGAATTATAAAATTGTGAACGAGGCAGATAAAAGCTCTCTGGTGCTACAGCATGATAAAGATGGCTTTTAATATAAAGACTCATTCCAGTTGGATGTGGCTTATGACAATTTGACCTTGGTCGGGTTACTTCAGTGGTGGGATTCAGCCGGTTCTCACCAGTTCGGCAGAACCGGTAGCTAATTTTTTTGTTGCCCAGGCCCAGAATGGACTTCCGGAAGTGGCATCCATGCAGAGAACCGGTTGTTCACCTATTTGAATCCCAACACTGGGTTACTTGCAGATATCCAGCAGGTGTACAGAATCTGTAGGACTGTAAGCTGCTCTACTGTAAGCTGCTCTACAGATACCAATTAGGCATCATTTGGAGGAACACAACAGACACCTTCCTTTCTGCAATGTGTTGATAATCTGCCTCAATATGCCAAACTGCTGCTGCTTTGGTTGCCACCGAAAAGTCTTCCAGACGACACAAGGAAGTGAATTGCAGCAGCAAACGTAAGCATATGGCAAAGTGACAGAACGGATTCTATTCTTAATCATATGAAATAATGTTTGCACAGTGGTTGCCAACATGGGCTACACTCTTAAATATTCTTTCACAGGGAAACATGTTGGTTCCAGCAGCTGCAGAATTCCAACTCCCTCTTTTTCTGCTATGAGGACTTTACAGAATAACAGAGTTGGAAGGGACCTTGGAGGTCTTCTAGTCTATCCCCTAATCAAGCAGGAGACCCTATACCATTTCAGACAGGTGACTGTCCAGTCTCTTCTTGAAAATCTCCAGTAATGGAGCACTCACCACTTCTGCAGACAAGCAGTTCCACTGATTAATTGTTCTCACTGCCACAAAATTCCTCCTTAGTTGTAGATTGGATCTCTCTTTGATAAGCTTCCACCCATTACTTCTTGTCCTGTCCTCAGGTGCTTTGGAGAATAGGTTGGTTCCCTCTTATCTCTGAAAGTCCCTCAAATATTGGAAGACTGCTATCATGTCACCCCTATTTCTTCTCTTCATTAGTCTAGACATACCTAGCTCCCGCAACCGTTCATTGTACATTTTAGTCTCCAGTTCCCTTATCGTCTTTGTTGCCATTCTCTGCACTCTTTCTAAAATCTCAACATTGATTCCTTTCTAAAGAGTAGCCAGGCAATTGCACATTTACTCATTTGGCTGAGCTTTTTTAGCTGGCCAATGGATAGGGTGAGAGAGAACATCTCTGTAGAATTTGGAAAAAATTCAGACAAGAGCAACTAAGATGATCAAAGGCCTGGAGACCAAAACATACAAAGAATGGCTGCGGAACTTGAGTTTGGCTAGTCTATAAGAAGAAATAGGGGAGACATGATAGCAGTATTCCAGTATCTGAGGGGCTGCCACAAGGAAGAGGAGGTCAGGTTGTTCACCAGAGCACCAGAGGGAAGGACGAGAAACAATGGTTGGAAACTGATCAAAGAAAGAAGCAACCTGGAATTAAGGAGAAACTTCCTGACAGTGAGGACAATCAACCAGTGGAACTGCTTGCCTTCAGATGTTGTGGGCGCTCCATCACTGGAGGTTTTTAAGAAGAGACTGGACAATCACTGAGATGGTATAGGTTCTCCTGCTTGAGCAGGGGGCTGGACTAGAAGACCTCCAAGGTCCTTTCCAGCTCTATTCTATTCTACTATTCTAATTTAGATAGCCTTCTCTGAATCTTTGCCTGATGTGCATGCTTTTTAATATCCAGGTAACAATTAGTGACAGAGGTTACATTTTAGATGACTTTGCCAAAGGTGTGAAGGACTGTGATAGTGAGTTGTTGATAAACTGAAGAAAGATCACCTCCCTGATGGTTTACATGTGTCAAATTAACTTCATAGTTTTTTTAAAAAAACTTATATTGGGGAAAATCTGCAGAAAAGAAAGAGGAAGCATGGAAAATTTGCATGCAGCAAGCTTATTCAAGAGAAGATGAAGTTATCCACTACAAATAAATGAATGCTTTATTCTTTATTTACCATATTTATAAACTGCCCCAATAAACTAGAATTCTGGGGGGGGGGGTGAACAACACAACCAGTATACACAGTTGAAACTCAATATATAAAGCTGAAACAGATAAAAGTTAAAATTAAATCTACAAGGGGCACCAAAACCGACTAAAGATGGACTTGCTGCTGGAATAACATGGTTTTGACCTTTCTCCTAAATATGAAGAAAGAAGAGATCACGGCAGTGACAATTTCCAATTACCACTGTGAAAATCTTTTTAAGTCCCCATGGACTTATCAGAGTGAGGGATCCTCAACAGAACTGTTTGTTCTCATTGGGCAGAT
>JALGBA010002506.1:25000-47500 GCA_023970755.1 Azemiops feae
AAAAGAAAGTCGTTGCCTCATGAAAAAGCACTGGCTGACTCTTATCCTGAGGGCTTTATTCTCCTATATTGTGCCATACATTTATGAAGTCGTTGTTTGAGGAAACAAAACAGCTTTATAAAGAGATGGCACTGCATAGGGGAACAAACCCATCAGGAGAAGAGTCATCTATGTCAAAATTGAACAGCCCTCCCTCAACAGAGCGGGAGAGACATGACATTATCTATCTCCAGTCTACAACACAGTTCCAAGAAGGCTCCACACCCATTTGCATTACTCAGGTGACCCTGAAGACACAGATAAGCCTCCAGGTAGCATTAACAACTTGTTAAAAGAATGAAAATGACCAGCTGTCTGCAGGAGTATAAATTTTTCCATTCCCCACCATCCAATCACAGCTGAAGAAGCTTCTTGGATGAGAAGCAAAATGTCTTCAAGGAAAAACAAGAAAGTCCAGCTGCCTCGTGAGAAAAGCACCTTTGGGATAACCAGGATCTGGATGATTGAGAATCTCCATAGACACATCCTGGGAGGATTGCCTATAAAGCCAACATTGTAGGTTTATTACTGAGCCCTGCTGAAATAAACTAGAAACCCATTAACAAATGCTGAATGCGTTTTGAGAATCACACTTTGGCTTTTGACCCACCGGATGATAAATACAAGTTGATGAGACAAAATAAAATGATGATGATGATGATGATGATGATGATGATGGATGATGGATGATTGATGTGGGTGGGAAGGGAGGAAGAAGGCACTGAGCAGTTTCCTGTCTTCGGTAGAAGACAATCTCCATAGCTCAGGCTTAAACTGTGGTTGAACCTCGGTGCTCCTGGAGGTGGCTTGCCTTTGTGCAGAAATTTCATTAGCCAACTAGTTAACTTCATCAGACCAGAAATATCCCCACCTAGATAAGCAGGGATTAACACCAGACAAACAGGCGGAAAACAGTACTCAAGGAACCATCAAGGAGAAAAACAACACTGGCAGTATCAAGTTAAAATCTATAGATAACCCATATTGTGTTTGACTTCATAAAGTTCACACTCATGTATGGATGCTTCTATGTAATTCTGTTCTGCTTATGCAGAGCCTTGAAGACCCAGCCTTGCTGCAAACATCTGAACAAGATAGGTTGGGATCCTGTTCTCCATTACATTTTTGACAATTTTGGTTCTGTTGTTTCTAAGATAAGATAAGATAAGATAAGATAAGATAAGATAAGATAAGATAAGATAAGATAAGATAAGATAAGATAAGATAAGATAAGATAAGATAAGATAAGATAAGATAAGATAAGATAAGATAACCTTCATTGTCATTTTTTTATACTGTGGGCACAACGGCACACATCAAAAAAATGAAATTTAGTTGCCTGCTCTCAAAGTGAAACACATACATGACACACACCTAAACATACTATATACAACATATGTATAGACCCACACCCCTACATATACATAACAAATAAATATTAAATACTGTCCATCTTGAATATATAATGGAAGGAGGAAGCTTGAGAGTTCACAAGGTTAATGCTGTATGGAATGAAACTATGGCTGAATCTGGATGTTCTGCTACGGATACCATGAAGCCTCCTCCTCCCAGAAGGTAACAAGGAAAACAGGTCGTGAAGAGGATGTGTAGTGTCCCAGATAATCTTACGGAACCTGCTCAAGCAACGCTTATATGCCATGTCGTGGATGGGAGGGAGGGAACTGCCAATAATCTTTTCTGCCATCCTCACCACTCTCTGCACCGCCTTCCTGTCTGAAGCAGTGATGCTTCCGAACCAGACTGTGATGCTGTATGACAGGATGCTCTCGATCGTCCCCCTGTAGAAAGTGGTCAGGACAGGGGAAGGAAGATGTGCTTTTCTCATGCGACGCAGAAAATGCAGGTGCTGCTGTGCCCGCTTCACCAGTGTCTCGCTGTTAAGTGACCAAGCCAGCCTACTTGTTAGCTGCACACCCAGGAATTTGATGCTGGTAACCATCTCCAGCAATGTAGATAATCTAGGTAATTATTGGTTTTATTAATTTATGGATTCATACAATTTATAGGCTCTCCGATTCCAAAACCTCAGATGGTTTACAATGAAAGCAAAAGAAAAAAAAATACAAAACACACCAAAAAAATCATGAAGAACCCTTGAATATATATGTGTGTGTGTGTGTGTGTGTTTGTAGATTTTCACGGGTACAGGTATCTATCTATCTATCTATCTATCTGCAGGTCTTGGCGTATTCGGGTCTTTTCCCGTGTAAGATTGAGAGTATCTTGGTGATGTTTCGACGAGGTCCCACTCGCCATCTTCAGGCTGGTGTCTTCGGCTTCGTGCTTGTGCGAGCAAAGCGGGATCGGAGCTGCCGTCCTTCTATAACAACACAGCCAACCAACCCGCTTACAGCTACATCAGCTAATTTGCTTACATCAATTCCATCTTCCAATCAAGATGTAACAACACAGCCAACCAACCCGCTTACAGCTACAAAACCAACACGCCACACACACCCTCCAATATTTCGACCTCGTCGAAACGTTGCCAAGATACTCTCAATCTTACACGGGAAAAGACCCGAATACGCCAAGACCTGCAGATAGATAGATAGATAGATAGATAGATAGATAGATAGATAGATAGATAGATAGATAGATAGATAGATAGATAGATAGATAGATAGATAGATAGATAGATAGATAGATAGATAGATAGATAGATAGATAGATAGATAGATAGATAGATAGATAGATAGATAGATAGATAGATAGATGATAGATAGATAGATAGATAGATAGATAGATAGATAGATAGATAGATAGATAGATAGATAGATAGATAGATAGATAGATAGATAGATAGATAGATAGATAGATCCAAAGAAAATCCACCCCATGGGGCTCAGCCTTCACTTTGCCCCAGAGTCTGGGAGAGCTAAATCCTTTTTTTTCTCTCCACATATGTAGCTTTTACATCAGAAATTAAATTCTTTATAAAGGCAGTCCTGTTGCTGGGGTACGGAAAATGGCATTCAGTGATCTGTATAAATTATGCACCGCTGATTTAAAATTCTCTTCTGCTTAAAAAAAAAATTGTTTTGCATAAAGCATCTTAGATTTGCAAATCGGGAAGGAGGTAGGAAACGAAGAAAAAAAATCACTGCCAATCCACAGATAGTTCTGAGGCATTAACAGGCATTACAAGTGAAGAACTAGGAGCTTAAAATTAATACAAAGCAAAAAAAACTGAAAGCTGAGATTCGGAGAAAACTGGTTTTTTTCGACTTTGTACGAGGCTGGGGTTCTTTTACATGTTTTGCAGAATTACAAAAAATATAGACATTCATGGTTGTTCCTCCTTAATCATACGTAGATGGGAGTGTTTATGTGCTATACGTGAGACAGCCAGTTTTCTTGCTGTCCTTTCTTGTTTACCACAGTCAAAGAAAGCAGGGCAGGTAATTCTATGTTAATTTCATTTCAGTTCAGTAAGAATATTGCTGGAAGGGACTTTGGAGGTCATCTAGTCCAGCCCCTTGCTCAAGCAGGAGACCCTATACCATTTCAGACAGGTGACTGTCTAGTCTCTTCTTAAAAACCTCCCATAAAGAGGAGGAAAACTATTCCACTGGTTGATTGTCCTCACTGTCAGGAAGTTTCTCCTTAGTTCTAGGTTGTTTCTCTCCTTGGTTAGTTTCCCTCCATTGCTTCTTGTCCTGCCTTCAGGTGCTTTGGAGAATAGCTGGACTCCCTCTTCTTTGTGGCAGCCCCTCATACACTGCTATTATGTCACCCCTAGTCATTAGACTAGATATATCCAATTCCTGCAACCGTTCTTCATATGTTTTAGCCTCCAGTCCCCTAATCGTCTTTGTTGCTCTTTTCTGCACTCTTTCCAGAATCTCAACATCTTTTTTATATCATGGTGACCAAAATTGGCTGCAGTATTCTAGGTGTGGCCTTACTGAGGCTTTACAAAGCAGAGCTCTTTAGCCTCCTATCCCCATGCATTTTGCTCCTGACTTTTTTTCTAAAATAGGAGAAATTCACTTGTTCTAGAGAGGAAGGGCTACAGCAATCAGTTTCTGTAAAGCTTAAAGCAGCCTCTTAAATTCCTCCAAACTAACCAAAACAGGGTCAACGGTTTCGGTTTCACCTACAAACACACAGGTCATGGTTCTGGAAACTTCTGTAGAGGCATGAAAACATGGCTCTGCGTCCTTGCTTGGGGTACACAGATGAGCATGCAGTTGTGGGACTGGTTGGTTCCCTCAAAGCTCTCCTCTCCACTTTTTAAGCAATTTTTAACATTCCTTGCCCCTTTTAAACTTTACATTGTGTTTTTTATATGAACTAAAATACAAAATAACAATAGGATTCTATTCTATTCTATTCTATTCTATTCTATTCTATTCTATTCTATTCTATTCTATTCTATTCTATTCTATTCTATTCTATTCTATTCTATTCTATTCTATTCTAGTCTAGTCTAGTCTAGTCTAGTCTAGTCTAATCTAGTTTAGTCTAGTCTAGTCTATTGCGTCTCCTGCTTGAGCAAGGAGGTAGACTAGTCTAGAGGAGGTCCAAAGTCCCTTCCAACTCTGTTATTCTGTTAGATATTGGATTCCCATAAGGTATTTTCAGATCTCAAGGGAAGATTGAGGCTGCCCTAATTGCCTTTAGATGATGCTGAAAACATTGTGCCTTCTCCAGCCTGCTGGATCCTCCAACTGGTTTCAGGTCAGCTAACCAGTGGTGGGATTCAAATATGTGAACAACCGGTTCTCTGTGTGGATGCCGCTTCCGGAAGTCCGTTCTGGGCCTGGGCAACAAAAAATTAGCTACCGGTTCTGCCAAAGTGGTGCGAACCGGCTGAATCCCACCACTGCAGCTAACTAATACACGCCATAAGGAACATAGCACAGTGCCTTGTTTGATTACTCACTTCCTCTGTCAGCAATTAATCTTTACCGTCACTTTCACGGACAGGCACTTGTGATTTACTAAAGTATTTAGCAAGGGTCAATAACGGCGGTGTAATATAGGCATAGCCAAAGCAATACAATTACTGAAATTACTCACCTTGAAATGCTCAACTGTCATTGAACCTGTTGTTGCCTTTCCTACTTGCTTCTTCTGAGGGTTTGCGAACCCTGATCATCGACCGCTGTGGATGCATCCACTTTTCTACAGGTTGTCAATAGATATTGGACTACTCATCTGCAACAATAGATTTCCAGGGGTTAGGGCAAGGCAAACAGCTGGGTGTTACATGCAGATTATCTCCATTGAGCTTCCTCACTCGAGAGGAAAAAAACATCACCCAAATCTAATATGTATCATTTTGCACTGCTAAACCTATGAGTGAAAACGGTTGGTCCTTGGCTTAGATAAATGTATTGGCATCTTGCAATGCTCATCTCCTACAGAATATGAACCTTGTAAGCCCCAGATTCTTTTCTTGCTAGGACTAGAGGGAAGAAGCTGGCTGTGAGAGAGTGGGAGGACTGAGACCCCCATTGTCAGGTTAAGTTAGCTTTGATCCAGGAAGAAAGACAAGCTGACCCAAAGCCTACAAGGAATGGAGAAATCACGTGTGTTTGCAGTTGTTCTTTCTGAGTCCTCTGCGTTTCACCCTCAGCTGAAGAAACACATGGAGGTCAAGGTATCTTAGCTCAAAAAACCCCGAACTGAAATATTGCTTAGAAAATCAATGTTTTACCTTATTCATGAGTGTCATGTTAGGTCTGAAAGACAAGGATGGTGTTGCCTTGGTTTACATCATGTTTATAATTGGATGGATGGATGGGTAGGTAGGTAGGTAGGTAAGTAGATAGATAGATAGATAGATAGATAGATAGATAGATAGATGATAGATAGATAGATAGATAGATAGATAGATAGATAGATAGATAGATAGATAGATAGATAGATAGATAGATAGATAGATAGGTAGGAGGATGGATGGATGGATGGATGGATGGATAGATAGATAGATAGATAGATAGATAGATAGATAGATAGATAGATAGATAGATAGATAGATAGATAGATAGATAGATAGATAGGTAGGTAGGAGGATGGATGGATAGATAGATAGAAGATAGATAGATAGATATATAGATAGATAGATAGATAGATAGATAGATAGATAGATAGATATATAGATAGATAGATAGATAGATAGATAGATAGATAGATAGATAGATAGATAGATAGATAGATAGATAGATAGATAGATATAGATGATAAATATAGAAGAGAGAGAGAGAGAGATAATGGGTAGACAGATACATTGATAGATAATGATAGATAGATAGATAGATAGATAGATAGATAGATAGATAGATAGATAGATAGATAGATAGATAGATAGATAGATAGATAGATAGATAGATAGATAGATAGATAGATAGATAGATAGATAATGGGTAGATAGATAGATAGATAGATAGATAGATAGATAGATAGATAGATAGATAGATAGATAGATAGATAGATAGATAGATAGATAGATAGATAGATAGATAGATAGATAGATTTTTCTGTTCATTTGTGTCTGATTCTCAAATGTTGCCCGCACAGATCCCTGCTAGTTTTCTTGGCAAGTTTTTTCAGCTTTCTCCTTGTCTCATTCCTAGGGCTGAGAGAATGGGACTGGCACAAGATCACTCAGCCTGCTTTTTGTTTAAGGCAGAATTATACAGTGTCCCAGTTTCTAGCCTGATGCCTTAACCACTACACCAAACTGCTTCTCTTATCTATATCTATATCATCTATCTCTGTATTGTCTGTCTCTGTTATATACACACACACACACACGCACACACACAAACACATACTTACATACAGAAAACACACCAGCACCCCTGATGAGAAATATATTCAGACTAGATAAAAGTCTAGATATTCATTCATTCTAAGTGCAAAGAAATTTGCCAGCCTGTCTCCTGAACACTTTAGCTGGCAAAAATCAACTGAGGAATCTATCCTCTGCTATTAAACCGTGTTTCCTTCAAAACCGTTTGCGTTACAGATTTAAATTACTTCAGTCAGGGACTGGTGTTCATGGGGTACCTCTAAGGAGTATATGAAGTACAATGCAGTGAGTCACCTGCATTTGAAAGACAAAGGTCGTTCTTTTGAAAACAGCAAAGCCCACATTCTGGACAAAGAGGACTGCTGACTTGAAAGAGGGGTCAAAGAGGCCATCCACTTTAAGACTGAACAGCTCTCTCTCAACAGAGGAGGAGGGATATGACACAGTGATGAGATTCAAATATGTAAACAACCGGTTCTCTGTGTGGATGCCGCTACCGGAAGTCTGTTCTGGGCCTGGGCAACAAAAAAATTAGCTACCGGTTCTGCCGAACTGGTGCAAACCGGCTGAATCCCACCACTGATACGACACCCCCTGTCTCCTGTTTACAACACAGTCCTTCCAGCAGTTCCAAGTAGGTTGCACATCCATTTGCACTATTCAGTGATCCTGAAGGCACAAATAAACCTCCAAGTGGCCTCAACAACTCTCTAAAATAATGCAAATGACTTCAAGGAATATAAATCTTTCCACTCCCCGCCATTCAATCAAGCACCTGAAGGCAGGACAAGAAGCAACGGATGGAAGCTAATCAAGGAGAGAAGCAACCTAGAACTAAGGAGAAATTTCCTGACAGTTAGGACAATTAATCAGTGGAATGATTTGCCTCCAGAAGTTGTGGGTGCTTTTAAAGAAAAGATTGGACAACCATTTGTCTGAAACGGTATAGGGTTTCCTGCCTGAGCAGGGAGACCTCCAAGGAACCTTCCAACACTATTATTCTGTTATTCTGTCTTCCATCCAAGTATATCCATTTCTGAATAAACAGTTAACTCTGGAGAGCTGAGATTTGCAGCTAAAGCCTAGCACTGGCCTGGGAACTGTGTATATAAGAAAAACAAGGATAGACATTTCTAAAATGTTCACCAGCACACTTTCCAATCGGTCTAGGGAAGAAGCCAAAATGTTGGGTATGGTGCAAAATCAGCATACCCATATTGTAGACATCACTAGGCAGCAAAATCTTGTGTGTGTTTGTTTAGAACTGCTTTCCGTTGAGCTCACTAATCTGTAAACCCAAATAAAATTGCATTGTATCTGAATCACCAAGAACGTTGGGATATCTGGTCTGTTTCATAGCAGTCTCCTTGCAATTTGCAGTCAGTTTCAGTATTAGATTTGAGATTTGATCAACTGCAGCATGCATGCCTAGAGTATACAATTAGGTATATTGTGTGTGTGTGTGTGTTTGTGTTTGTGTTTTTTTTTTAATGGTTACCAATTTCACTTACACATTTGTGGGAAGAATCCAGAGAAAGAAATATTTGGGGGAATGTTAAAAAGGCAGAAACCTCTCCCCCCTCCCCAGCCAGACAACTCAGCAGAAACCAGCTTTTAGAAATGCAGATGTAATAATCCATTCAGGAAGGTTGGAGCCAGGAAGCTAGAAGCTGATGAGATTAGGAAGACAAAGACCCTTAAAATCTACATACCCCACCCAAACTCTAAGGACAGGAGACATAATAGGATTAACCCACCAATACCAAAAGGGCACACTCAGACTCAGCTCAAAGTACATGACACAGGAAATACAAAGCCTCAAACAGGAACAGGAAACAACCTCAAGTGCCCCAGAAGGTATAAAAGCCCACCACTCTGCTCCATGTGGTCACTTTTTTCCAGAGCCATCCTTCTGTCTGGCTCTCCTCTTCAATAAACTACAACCTTCTTTCTAAAGCAGTCTGGACCCTAGACTGGACCCTGATGGAGATTTTTCTTTCATTCATCATCCAGTCTTCCAGAACCATACTTTTATATCCTCGTGTTTGAAAACAGGTCTGATTCAAAGAGACAGAAGAAGAAGAAAGAGAAAGAGAGAGAGAGAGAGAGAGAGAGAGAGAGAGAGAGAGAGAGAGAGAGAACTGAGGAAGAAAGAGAAGAAGGGAAGAAGAAGGGAAAAACAAAAGTTCTGATTTGGGTTCTGATCACTTGATTTTAGTCTATGTCATTTTGAAGCTTCTAGTACAAGAGCTATTTGCCACTTAGACCTTAGACGTATCTTGGCATTGTATCCTTCCTTCCTTCCTTCCTTCCTTCCTTCCTTCCTTCCTTCCTTCCTTCCTTCCTTCCTTCCTTCCTTCCTTCCTTCCTTCCTTCCTTCCTTCCTCCCTCCCTCCCTCCCTCCCTTCCTTCCTTCCTTCCCATCAAAAGAAAGAACAACCTTCTCTTCTCTTTTCTGTTCTGTTCTTTATTCTTTTCTTTTGTTGCCTTCAGCTCATCGCCACCATCTCATGAGTGAAACAAGCTTACATTGAGTAGCCTTTGGTTATACCAGTATTGAGTTAAGCTTTTCCCCCCTTCATTATTCCAACACTATGGTAGGCCAACCTGATTGAGACTCTAGAAAGAGTACAGAGAAGAGCAACAAAGATGATTAGGGGACTGGAGGCTAAAACATATAAGGAACGGCTGCTGGAATTGGGCATGTCTAGTTTAATGAAGAGAAGGATGAGGGGGGACATGATAGCAGTGTTCCAATATCTCAGGGGCTGCCACAGAGAAGAGGGAGTCAAGCTATTCTCCAAAGCACCTGAAGGCAAGACAAGAAGCAACAGATGGAAACTAATCAAGGAGAGAAGCAACCTAGAACTAAGGAGAAACTTCCTGACAGTTAGAACAATTAACCAGTGGAACAACCTGCCTCCAGAAGCGGTGAATGCTCCAACACTGGAAGTTTTTAAGAAGAAACTGGACAGCCATTTGTCCGTAATGGTATAGGGTTTACCTGCCTGCGCAGGGTTGACTTGATTACCCTCCAGGTCCCTTCAACTTTATTATTAATTATTATTATTATTATTATTATTATATTTATTATTATTATTATTATTATTATTATTATTATTATTATTATTATTATTATTATTATTATTATTATTATTATTATTATTATTATTGTTGTTGTTGTTGTTGTTGTTATTGTTATTGTTATTGTTATTGTTATTGTTATTGTTATTGTTATTGTTATTGTTATTGTTATTGTTAACCTCAAAGTGAACACATGTGTTATACATTGTCAGCCATTGTCCTGGGGGGGAAGTCAGTTGGCTGCAGTAGTGTGAGACAATAAAGAAAGAATAGACATCCGATTGACCTGAGACTCAGACTGGCTATATAAATTGATTTACATATATTTAGCAATACCCCCTTTGATTTTGGGGGAAAGAGACGATTGATTGACTAATTACAGTTGAGAGAGAAAAATAGGTGAAAATTTAGTTCTCAGGTCAGCCGAATTCTTTTATATTTTTCTATATCACGTGACCATTCTCAAAGCACAATTTTAAGTGTGCTGTGAATAAGACTAGCTTACGTTCTACACGTGCTATTGCTATATTTTGTACCAAAAGGTAACAATAATGCTATCAATGATGCTCTCTCAAGAATGCTAAGACAGAGTGATTAAAGCAGACAGTGACAACGAGTGACAGGATGCAGAATTACAAAGTACCCCCCCCCCTTTGTCTTTCAATAACAATGCCGAGCAATCAAAAACTTAGAATGGAAGAATACAAATTATGCAAGAGGGTGAATAATAAGCATGCTGAGATCCTTACAAGCAGACACTTTATTTAGGCAGCTATACTTATGGGTATGGGGAAGGTGGTCTATGATTATAGAGGAGAATATTTGTAGCTCTGGGCTGGAAGGAGGGGGGTCCTTGAGCTTGATTGTTTGACCTTGAACTTGGTCGTTTTATTACAGACATTTCATTGCAGACACCTTTCCACTTAACCTAATATAGCAATAGCAATAGCTATTATACTTATATTCCGCTTCACAGTGCTTTACAGCCCTCTCTAAGCAGTTTACAGAGTCAGCATATTGCCCCCCCCCAACAATCTGGGTCCTCATTTTACTGACCTCGGAAGGATGGAAGGCTGAGTCAACCTTGAGCCAGTGAGAATCGAACTGCCGAACTGCTGGCAGCCGGCAGTCAGCAGAAGTAGCCTGCAGTTCTGCATTCTAACCACCGCGCCACCAATATAGCACATCCAACACAAGCTGTAAAAAGGATAACACTGCCATACCTCAGAACCATCAACAGACTGGTTGCAACCACAAGACATCACTGTACCAAACAAACCATCTAAAGCCCTCTAAAACCGGGATTCCCAACTAGACCACATAAGCGGTGGATGAGGAGACAGAGTTAAACATAGTTTCAACTGGGAAACTATGATCATTCTAGACCAAGCCAGGTCCAAAATTACTAGAGAATCCCTGGAAGACTGGCACTCTGACAAATCAGCCATCAACAGGCGCATACACATATGCAATGTCTACATACCATTCACAAGAGACAATCAAAGAGCCAAAAAGGGAACAAAAAGATTCTCCATCAGCAATCAACACCCAGATGAGTAGCGATTAGCACCAAGATGAACATCAGATTAACCATCAAGAGGTTAAACCAGGGGTCTTCAAACTTGGCCCTTTTATGACTTGTGGGCTTCGACTCCCAGAATTCCTCAGCCAGCGTGCCTGGCTGAGGAATTCTGGGAGTTGAAGTCCACAAGTCATAAAAGGGCCATGTTTGAAGACCCCTACGTTAGGTAAAGATATTGGTAATAGCTGCAAGTTCTTCATCAAAGGGCCATTTTTAAATCTTTTAGTACAATGGAAGCAAAGTGTGAAGCAAATACAAAAATGCAAAGGGCAAGGCAGACAGTTTCGCTGTCAGAGCTGACAGAGTACTGGGAACTGAGTTCTGGGTTGATTATGTCCACTATGCTTTCTAAGATAAGAACTTTGGACATTTTCAAAGCCATTGGATTACAAAAATGCTGACCATTTTCTCTTCTCCTCTTTCCAGCTGGCTAAACATTACTTGTCAAGTTGGATACGCTGATCAAGGAGAAGCACTGCTGTTAGGCATTCTTAATCTTGTCTTGTGGAATCAGGGAATGTCGCCCACAGAAATGGTCAGTGCTTCCTTGAGAAATGGTGAGATGGCCATTGTTTTGGGGGGGAAAGTACGCCCAAAACTTGAAATAAGTTTCAAGGTTAGGGTTTTTGGTTAATTGCCCCCAGGCTTCCTTCTGTTATTTAGGATTAAGGTGATGCAAAACTGGATGACCTCTTCACTTTACATAGAGATGTAGGATACATCCATCACCAAGCTCAGAGAGCACCAAGGACCCCACAGCTCAACCCTGACCTACAAATATTTTCTTTTATTGGTCTTTCTTCTTCTTCTTCTTCTTCTTCTTCTTCTTCTTCTTCTTCTTCTTCTTCTTCTTCTTCTTCTTCTTCTTCTTCTTCTTCTTCTTCTTCTTCTTCTTCTTCTTCTTCTTCTTCTTCTTTCCTTCTTTCCTTCTTCCTTCTTCTTCTTCTTCTTCTTCTTCTTCTTCTTCTTCTTCCTCCTCCTCCTCCTCCTTCTTTTCTTCTTCTTCCTCTTCCTCTTCTTCTTCCTCTTCCTCCTCCTCCTCCTCCTCCTCCTTCCTTCTTCTTCCTCTTCCTCTTCCTCCTCCTCCTCCTCCTCCTTCTTCTTCTTCTTCTTCTTCTTCTTCTTCTTCTTCTTCTTCTTCTTCTTCTTCTTCTTCTTCTTCTTCTTCTTCTTCTTCTTCTTCTTCTTCTTCTTCTTCTTTCTTCTTCTTCCTTCTCTTCTTCTTCTTCTTCTTTCTTCTTCTTCTTCTTCTTCTTCTTCTTCTTCTTCTTCTTCTTCTTCGTCTTCTTCTTCTTCTTCTTCTTCTTCTTCTTCTTCTTCTTCTTCTTCTCTTCTTCTTCTTCTTCTTCTTCTTCTTCTTCTTCTTCTTCTTCTTCTTCTTCTTCTTCTTCTTCTTCTTCTTCTTCTTCTTCTTCTTCTTCTTCTTCTTCCTCCTCCTCCTCCTCCTCCTCCTCCCCAATATCACAGACTTTTAGAAAACCTCTAAAGACCTCTTCTTCTTTGACCTTTTCTATTATAGGGCAACTCTTGGTTTTCAGCTGCAATAGTATGATATATTGCAATATAGATGAGGCTGGATGTTTCTGATTACTGTTTGTATATACATATTATTATTCTATGGGATTATACTTTGTATTCTGTTATCTTCAAAAGGTTTTTTTTTCCCTTGCAGACATTCCCAAAGTAATATACTGTGTGTATATAAAAATATATGCACCCACCCACTTGAGTCTGTTGTAAGGGTATGGGATCAAAACCTTGGCTCCACAACTTTAATCATTGGATTACTCCAGACATGTTATGTTTAGTTTATTCTATTTACAATTTAATTGAATTTTCAATCTGGATGTGGAGGAAAACAATACCTTCTAAGTAACCCCTTGAAGTTAGTCCTTGGTTCCTTCCAAAGACTCCAAACAAAGTGAGGATGAGGTTAAAGCACCAAGTTTGATTTGAATTGCATGGTGTGGGAGAGAAATATCCTGATTTTTTTTAAACTATGGGGAAAGGGAAGAAACTAGGGGGAGACCCAGTCAGGTCTAGTGGTTAAGGTTAAGGTGCTGGTGTAGAAATTGGGAGAGTGAGAGTTCCAGCCTTGCTTTAGGCATGAATGCCAGCTGGGTGACTTTAAGCCAATCAGCAGAAGACAGTGAGTTCTAGTCTCACCTCAAGCATTAAAGTCAAGTGGGTCACTCTCTCACACCCCACCACACAGGGTCATTGTTTGGGGGGGGGTAGGAAAAGGAAGGAATATTATGAATGTCCACCACCTTGACTTACTTATAAAATAATAAAGGCAAGATAAAAATCAAATCAAACGAAGGGAGGAAGGAAGGAAGGAAGGAAGGAGAAGAGAAGAGAAGAGAAGAGAAGAGAAGAGAAGAGAAGAGAAGAGAAGAGAAGAGAAGAGAAGAGAAGAGAAGAGAAGGAGGGAGGGAGGAAGGAGAGGGAAGGAAGGAAGGAAGGAGAGGGAAGGAGGGAGAGAGGGAAGGAAGGAAGGAAGGAAGGAAAGGAAGGAGGGAGGGAGGGAGGGAGGGAAGAAAGGAAGGAAGGAAGGAAGGAAGGAAGGAAGGAAGGAAGGAAGGAAGGAAGGAAGGAAGGAAGGATTATTTCCCTACACACCCAGAAATAAACAATTTGCTGCACAATTCAGTGTGTTCCCAGGTTGGAATGTTTCACAGTCATTCAAATGTGAAAACATCAGGAATGCTACCTTCTGTTTCTTATGCAGGCAAGTCTTTACCTGTCAACATCCAAAAGGCAATTCAGATGTTTAAGTGTGTCTACAGGGATTGATTAAGTGCCAAACAGTGTGGATAGATTTTTAGAAAAGGCTTGAGCAACTCACAAGGCTCATTGACTGCTGGATAATGTCCTTACTCTTTCATTGATTTTCAAGCTATTATGATAATCTAGTTTGACCTTTTGAACAACACAAGCAAGCTGTGCTCCCTTCCACAATTCACACAACAAAGCTATGGCTCAAGCAAAACCAAAACTCCATCAACACTGATCACGTCAAATGACCCGCAAAGGCACAAAGCTTCTTCCAGCGTTGCGAGCTTCACAAACACAATCTTATTGTGGTGTTAATTCTCAGTTCAAGACTGATCCATTAGCCAGTGGAAATGCATATCAGACGAGCAAAGCCATCAACGATGTTTCTATTCAAACAAGCAAGAAACGTGTTATGGAGAAGTAAGAAAAACTGAGTTGGTGAGGAATAGACTGGAGTGGGGAGATAAGTAAGTGTAGAATGTGTTTTATCTGATGATGTTACCTAGTTTGGTAATGAAATGTCTGCAAGAAAACCACCAAGCTCAGAGAGCACCAAGGACCCCACAGTCATTGTCTTCCTCCTCCTCCTCCTCCTCCTCCTCCTCCTCCTCCTCCTCCTCCTCCTCCTCCTCCTCCTCCTCCTCTCCTCCTCCTCCTCCTCCTCCTCCTCCTCCTGCTGATGTTACCTGTCTCATTTGGATTTAAATCAAAGGCCGAGAAAGTAAGTTTGGGAAAAAAAAAGGGCTTTGGGGCATTAAAACCCCCAGCAGAATTTTACGGGGAAATGATTTAGAGGCAAGGATATTGCAAATGAGCAGAGCTTTCCCTAACAGTGTCACTCAGTCCTTAGAGAAAATAAACAAAATGTTGAAGGATTAATTGCAGCCTGATAAATAAGAGTTTTCGGAATCCTACAGGGCCCCACAAAATTAGAACGAGTCAGATGGCTCCTAATGGCATTCAACTGCACAACTAAGCAAATATTTGCACATGTATTTGCTTGTTTCCTTATTTATAATGAGCCAAAATCATTGCCTTTCATTTCCTCTGGGGATGGATGACTCCCCCCCCCCCGCCCCAGTAATGCTGTGAGCAAAATTTCTCAGTCAGGTTGTCTGCAGAAATGCAAGACACACACACCCCAGTCAGCTATCATATTTCCATCCAGAAGCCAAGATGGAGCTGAGATTTTTCCCTCCTGACTTGAGAAGCTCCATTTCACAACCTTAAATGGAGATAATATCAGGACCTGTCAAATGCCCTCAGGAAACCACAAGCTCACAACACTGTTTTTTTTTCTTTTTCTTATGCTACCTCAGCAGCTCTTCGGTGACACAAATATACCTCTGAAAAGTCTTTGTAGCATCTTCTTTTTAGCAAAAAAAAAAAACCACAAAAAAATAAAAAAGGACAAAATTTCTTCAAAGAACCTGAAAGTAGCATGAATGGCAAGGAATGGCCTAGAGACCTTTTCTAATGTTGCATATGGAAGTGGGATTGTGCTCCAACTTTATGTGAATCCTCAATCTACCATGAATGGATACGATTTGGAGTAGTTTTTGAATGGAATAGAACAGAACAGAACAGAACAGAACAAAGCAGAACAGAACAGAACAGAACAGAACAGAACAGTCAGGTTGGCTTTCAACAATGGAAGCATTTGTACATCCAAATTTAGTTAATTTTGAAAATAATCCAGACATATAGAGATATTCTAAATTCTGAAGGGAACTTAAAATCTAAACAAGAAATGGAAAACCAGGGTATCAATCTATCATGGTGGGCATACTTACAAATGCAAGTTGGATATGATAAAGATGTTAAACTATATGGATTTTATAAGGAACAAACCTTGTTCGATAAGATATTGTTAACCTCTGATGAGAAACTAATTAAGAAAATTTATAATTTTCCATTAAATTTGAAAATGGAAAGCGAACAAGTTAAAGAAAGAATGATAACATGGGCAAAAGATTTTGGATATAATATAGAATTAGAAAAACGGCAAAACCTGTGGGAAGAAAACTATAAATTGACAATGTCAACTTCTTATAAAGAAAACTTATATAAAATGTTTTATAGATGGCACTTGCCACCAGCAAGATTAGCAAAAATGTTTAAAAACATGTCAGATAGATGTTGGAAATGCAAACACAAGTCAGGTACCTATTACCATGTTTGGTGGACATGTGCCAAAGCAAAGAGTTATTGGAAAAAAATACATACGTGACTAGAAAAGATGTTGAGAAAATATGTAGATTTTAAACCTGAACTTTTTTTATTAGGTATAATGCCAGAAAAGACTGATAAACAAAGCACATATTTGATTTTACATGTAACAACAGCGGCAAGAATTATATACGCGCAGTATTGGAAAAATGAAGAAATACCATCAGATGAAGAAATAATTAAAAAAAAATACTAGAATGTGCGGAGATGGATAGACTGACTTTGAGGTTGAAAGAAAAAGAAGAAACGGAATATTATCAAACTTGGGACTTATTTTATCAATGGCTAGAGCAGTGATGGCGAACCTTTTAGAGACCGAGTGCCCAAACTGCAACCCAAAACCCACTTATGTATGGTCGGGTGCCGGGTGGGTGTGGCCCATTGGGTGGGTGTTGCCCATTGGGTGGGCGTGGCCCATTGGGTGGGCATGGCTGCCGTGGTAACGGCAGACTGGATGGGACTAAAAAGTTCAATCAATCAATTCCAACTTTGTGAGATCTTTTTTTTCCCGCAAGAAGTTGCAATTGATTGATTAATTGAACCTTTTTTTTTTTGGCACATGGCGGTGGAAGCCTAAAGCAAAAAGGTTTTATAAAACCCAGCTGAAGGCCTAGGATTGGGGCAACGGCACGTGTGCCCACAGAGAGGGCTCTGCGTGCCATCTGTGGCACACGTGCCATAGGTTTGCCACCACGGGGCTAGAAGAAAGAATAAAGGATTAGGAATTAAATTTGTATTAGTGAATGTAAACTCAAACAACATGTTTGTTGAACAAGCACTATTGAATGTATGAAAAAATCAATAAAAATCTTATTAAAAAAAACCCAAGAATACTATATTATATAAACAAATATTCCAGATGAGGAGATCTGTAACAATCAAATCGACGCAACATTTAATCATAATATGCATATAAAAATGGGGAACAAAACAGTCAAGAGGTTAGCCCAAACATTACACTTTTTTTCCCAATTCATTTTTCAGAATCAGGAACAGATTATAGTCAGGTGTTCCTCGCACCAACACAAAAAAAGTTTGTCCTATCTATGGAGCTAAATATGAAGCAAAATGGAGCACGTTGACTTCTCTTTGCATAGAATTATAAAGATTACCAATATTTTAGGGGCAGAAAACTATGCTCTGGTATTAAGTACAGTAATTTGAGGAGTAAGGAGTAAGACAGTTCTTGTAGAGGTAATGCTGGGTTTTAGAAAAGAAGAAAGAATTGGTGTTTCCTATGGAAAACATAGGAAAACATAGTCTAATGAAGAGAAGGACGAGGGGTGACATGATAGCAGTCTTCCAATATCTCAGGGGCTGCCACAAAGAAGAGGGAGTCAAGCTGTTCTCCAAAGCAACTGAATGCAGGACAAGAAGCAATGGATGGAAACTAACCAAAGAGAGAAGCAACCTAGAACTAAGGAGGAATTTCCTGACAGTGAGAACAATTAACTAGTGGAACAACCTGCCTCCTGAAGCGGTGTATGCTCCAACACTGGAAGTTTTCAAGAAGAGACTGGACAGCCAGTTGTCTGAAATGATATAGGGTTTCCTGCCTGAGCAGGAGGTTGGACCAGATGACCTCCAAGGTCCCTTCCAACTTTATTATTATTATTATTATTATTATTAAACATAGCTATTTCTCTCTCCATACTGTATCTAGTTTCCTAGATGACATGTTCAAGTGGTGGCTTGAGACAGCATCCAATAAGAACACTTCAGTTCTAGGAGTCCATAAAAGTGATGGGATACGGAAATCTGATGTATTATTTAATTCTAAATAGATCTCGGTAATCATTGTAGATTACAAAGGCATTTGGGGCAATACATTTGGTGTCAGAAACCTGCATTTGCTCTACAACAGGCCTATTCATTTTTTAAAAAAAAATAAAAAATAAAGAAAACAAAAGGAGCAGAGGAGGTGTCATTTGGGGGGTGGGGTTGTTGGTGTCTATAGCCATTGGGCTGAGACCCGATTTAGCTCAGTCCCTGCAGCCTTTAAAGTACAAACTGGTGTTGAAGAAAGAAAGCATTTTTTTTTTCCCTGTCATAGTAGCTTAAGAATCCAAACTCTCATTTTTATTTCCCCGCTCGTTCCATTCCTTTCAGTATGGAATTATGAGA
This sequence comes from Azemiops feae, assembly GCA_023970755.1. Classification (NCBI taxonomy): domain Eukaryota; kingdom Metazoa; phylum Chordata; class Lepidosauria; order Squamata; family Viperidae; genus Azemiops; species Azemiops feae. Next base: position 43,621 of record JALGBA010002506.1, read on the forward strand.
AACACCTGCTTGGCGAGCCAAGTAGTTCTTAATGTGCTATAAGCTCCTGGGTCTCTCCGACAAGCCTCATTAAAAATAATGAAGAACTGAAATGCAGGAAAATAAATAAATAAAGCCAGGGATAAATAATGACACATTTGGCTGATCCCAAACAGTCAGTGACAAATGCTTCCAGAGAAAAATGTAAAAACTCTCTCTCTATCTCTTCATATATCTCTCTCCTCTCTCTCCCCCCCTCTCTCTCCCTCTCCCTCTCTCTCCCTATCTCTCTCCCCCCTCCTCTCTCTCCCTATCTCTCTCTCCCTATCTTTCCTTATCCATCTCCCTATCTCTCTCCCTCTTTCCCTCTCTGTCTCTCTCCAAATGGTTATAATGTGAGTTCTAGTCCTATTTTAGGAATATATAGATACACATTATATATAGACTATATATATATAGACTGTGAGTTCTAGTCCTATTTTAGGAATATATAGATACACATTATATATAGACTATATATATTTAGACATTATATATAGACTATATATATATAGACTGTGAGTTCTAGTCCTATTTTAGGAATATATAGATACACATTATATATAGACTATATATATATAGACTGTGAGTTCTAGTCCTATTTTAGGAATATATAGATACACATTATATATAGACTATATTTATATATAGACATTATATATAGACTATATATATAGACATTATATATAGACTATATATATATAGACTGTGAGTTCTAGTCCTATTTTAGGAATATATAGATACACATTATATATAGACTATATATATATATATAGACTGTGAGTTCTAGTCCTATTTTAGGAATATATACTAATTATTCATACAGATGATGGACTTGAGATAACAAAGGATACTCCATTATTAAGCGGTGATGTACTAGGATGAGAAATAGAAAATGTCTATGAAATAAAATAAGAATATATTTAAGCAGGGCTTTTTTTCTCATAGAACGCCCAGAACGGAGTTCCGGCACCTTTTTTGGATGGAACCTTGTAGGGTAGGCAAGGCGGGTTGTATGACGTGTGTGAGTTCCGGCACCTTTTTGTTTTACAAAAAAAGCACTGTATTTAAGTAAGTAATATGTGCGTTTTAGATATTATAACTTTTATGTAGTGAGACAAAGGAAATTTGGGCTACCCGAAACTCAAATACTATGGATATTAAAGGTTAAATTGGAATACTGCAATTAAAAACTAAAAATTAGGTAAAATGTAAAAACAGGATATGGATATGTATAAGCAAAAAACGTATTGATAAGTGTGATAATGAAGTTGTAACTGAGTTTGATACAATATATATAAAGGAATATATACTGTGTGTATGTGTGTGTGTGTGTGTATGTGTGTGTGCTGTGCATTGTATCATATTGTGTGTGTACGTATATGTATATGTATGTTTCTGTGTATATGTATATGTACACACACAAACGCACAAAACGTATGAAGCTTCTAGGGACAAATATTACCATCATAGCTCAGAATGATATAATTGAAGCATATACACCCAGATTCCACCTATGGATACAACTTCAACAAGGCCAACATTTCTCTTCCTTTTTCTCGTCTTTAGGAAGTTCTCAAGGACAATGTTCTTGATTTTTTTTATAAATATCTAAAAAAAAAAAAACACCACTCTAATCTGTCTATGCTATGAATTTAGGTAATACTTCCTAGGGAATCATGATTGAAAATTCTATTTAGAAATGACTGAGAAACTCTTTTACACTGAAGTTTAACCTTTGCCAGAGAATTCCCCGGGAGAAATTTAGGGGACTGAAGTTTGATTCCACCATCAAAGATAACTTCCAACAAATCAGGGTTTCTTTGTTTGTTTTTAAGGGGAAGGGGGGGGGATAGTTTTGGGTGAAGCGAACTCCCTGTTTACTTCAAAAGAAGTAAGTAGGTTCTGCACTGTCACGATACATTTTCATCAATATCACTTAGCAAAGCTGCTTGGGCCGCACTTAGAGCTGAAAGAACAGAAGGATGCAGCAGCGGGTTTGACATTGAAAGTGACTTACATTGTGCCGTATCTTACCCAGTACATAAAATGAAAAGGCCCCTGGCAAACAAATCAATCGCAGAATTCACGCCGATAACAAAGGAAGTAAATAATTTGTGCTCAGGACAAAAACAATCTACATATCTGTATCTCGATCTGTTTACAAATGCTAGGATTCTTTTTTCTTAGACTCTTTTGTTCTCCTTGAAAATTGGTCAGCTTTTGATTTGTTGCAGAGAGAGAGAGAGAGAGAGAGAGAGAGAGAGAGAGATAGTAGATATGGTAGATATGGTAGATAGATGATGATAGATAGATAGATAGATAGATAGATAGATAGATAGATAGATAGATAGATAGATAGATAGATAGATAGATAGATAGATAGATAGATAGATAGATAGATAGATAGATAGATAGAGATAGATAGATAGATAGATAGATATATGTAGATATGTAATAGATAGCGAGAGAGAGAGAGAGAGAGAGATGGTAATAGATAGATAGATAGATTAGATAGATAGATAGATAGAGAGAAGAGAGGAGAGAGAGAAGAGAGAGAGAGAGAGAGAGATAGATGGTAGGTAGGTAGTAGGTAGGTAGGGTAGGTAGGTAGGTAGGTAGGTGGGTAGTAGGTAGGTAGGTAGATAGATAAGATAGATAGATAGATAGATAGATAGATAGATAGATAGATAGATAGATAGATAGATAGATAGATAGATAGATAGATAGATAGATGATGGATGGACAGATAGATAGATGATGGATGGATAGCTAGATAGATAGATAGCTAGATAGCTAGATAGCTAGATAGATAGATAGATAGATAGATAGATAGATAGATAGATAGATAGATAGATAGATAGATAGATAGATAGATAGATAGATAGATAGATAGATAGATAGATAGATAGATAGATAGATAGATAGATAGATAGATAGATAGATAGATAGATAGATGATGGACGGACGGACGGACGGACGGACGGACGGACGGACGGACAGACAGACAGACAGACAGACAGACAGATAGATAGATAGATAGATAGATAGATAGATAGATAGAGATATGAGAGATGATGATGATCGATAGATCGATAGACTGACAGACAGACAGATGATGATAGATAGATAGATGGATAGATAGATAGATAGATAGATAGATAGATAGATAGATAGATAGATAGATAGATAGATAGATAGATAGATAGATAGATAGATAGATAGATATTTAGTGACCGTTCAAAATTACAACGGCACTGAAAAAAGTGACTTTTCATTTTTCGCGCTTATGACCACTGCGGAATCCCTGGGATCACATGATCAAAATCTAGATGCTTGGCAACTGGTTCATATTTATGACCGTCGCGCTGTCCCCCAGGGTCACATGATCCCCTTTTGCGACCTTCTGACAAGCAAAGTCAATGGCGGAAGCCAGATTCATTTAACAACCAGGATACTAACTTATCAACTGCAGTGATTCACTTAACAATTGAGGCAAGAATGATCGTAAAACGGGGCAAAACTCACTTCACCAATGTCTCACTTAACAGCAAAAAGTTTGGGCTGAATTGCGGCCGTACGTAAATCGGTGGGCGCCTTCTCAGAAAAAAAAAAAGTCTTTAAATGAATGTAATAACATGCAGATTGACTTATTGTCAAGAAAAGTAATTATGTTCAAATGCAGTAATCAAAACATTTCTTAAAAAGTATGCATTATATAATAAATCTGTTGCTTTATTAATTAAGTCAGTAATAAGATAATAAACTTTTAGTACTGAGTGTAGTTTAATGAGAAAAAAAAATGAATTTCAACAACTGTAGAATCAGGCTGAATTGACAAAAGTGAAGGGACCGGAATACT
>JALGBA010002506.1:50000-57099 GCA_023970755.1 Azemiops feae
CCTCCTTCCAAGGGAGAGAGAGAGAGTGATTGGTCCAAGATAACCCAGCTGGCTTCATCCCTAAAGCAGGACCAGAACTGACCATCTCCTGTAGCCTCCAAGGCACGCCAGAGAAGAAACAGACCAGATGGACTAAGTCTAGTTTATTGTAAGGCTACATTAACATACTCTTACAAGTCTGAAAGTACAAATCTCCCACTGTCCCTATTTACAGTCTGAGAAGTTAGGGACGGTCATTTAAAATATGTAAATTTTGTTCCAATTCTTAATGGATCTTTGCCAGGAATGTTTTGGGTGGTTTATATATAAACCAGGAGAAGACATGCATTGCTTATCCTTCCCTCTTATTTTAAATATTCAGGTGTACAAATATGCTCTCTTTTGCTTACTTGCTGAAATTAATCTCAACTCCATTTAATGTTTACTGTTATGCAATGACTCTTTTGACAATCAATTAATAAAGCTGATAAAACTCATGGACTATTTGCAACTACGCAAACACACACACACGCCGCACAAGCACACACACTGCACACTTTAAATGATAGATGATAAATATAGGTAGTCCTTGATTACGACCACAATTGAGCCCAAAATTTCTCTTGCTAAGCTGAACATTTGTTAAATGAATTTTGCCCCATTTTGCGACCTTTCTTGCCACAGTTGTTAAGTGAATCACTGCAGTTGTTAACTTAGTAACACGGTTGTTAAGTGAATCTGGCTTCCCCATTGACCTTGCTTGTTAGAAGGTCGCAAAAGGGGATCATGTGACTCCGGGACACACAGCAACTGTTATAAATATGGATGGATAGACAGACAGACAGACAGACAGACAGACAGATAGATGGATAGAGAGAGAGAGATGGATGGATGGATGGATGGATGGATGGATAGATAGAGAGAGAGAGAGACAGAGAGAGAGAGAGACAGAGAGATGATAGATGACAGACAGATGTGTGTGTGTGTGTGTGTGTGTGTGTGTGAGAGAGAGAGAGAGAGAGAGAGAGAGAGATGGACAGATGGACAGAGGAGGTAGATAGGACAAACAGTTCCAACCAATTTCTTCTTAAAGGATAGTGAACATGCTGTTAAGTTTTGTTTACTCCGTCGCCTGCTTTAAAGAGGAAGAAGGAGAATGAATCGTGGGAAAGAACCAGGGCCCTTCTTCTATTATCTGGCACCATTAATGGGTCAATTTATAGGTCTAAATCTTTCTGACAAATCTTGGCTGAAGCTCAATCTGCTAAAACCAGTTCTGAAATAGCCCAATATATATGAGGCAGAGAGAGAGAGAGAGAGAGAGAGAGAGAGAGAGAGAGAGAGAGAGAGAGAGAGAGAGAGAGAGAGAGAGAGAGAGAGGATGCAATTTGATTTGTGATCTGGCTTCAAAGGCAGTGAGTAGGCACATAAATAAAGACAAAGCATGACGGTAGTGCACCCAGGGTGCAGAATGGAAAAAAGGCAACGAATTAACCATCCTGAAAGCTGAGGCCATATATGCCAAATGCTTTTAATAAATTCTTTTTTACAGATGGTTGCCCCCCCCCACCCTTCAACGCCATTGTTTTAAATGGGTTGAAACCACTTTCCTCAGCAACAACCTAGCTTGCTCCTGGATTGGAGATGTACTTTGCTTTGGAATTCTTTTTTTTTTTCCCCACAATCAAGTCAGTTCAAACCATCAAAGCCCTAGTTGCCTAAAGTGAAATGCATCAAGAGTTGAGATCAATACTGGTGCAACATCTGGTAGAGGAGAGATGTTCCTGGATAGACTCTGTGGTCTTGATGAGTTTGTTTAAAGCAAAACTCAAAGCAAAAACTGTCATGCCTCTGACAAGCCAGGTGTTTTGATAAGACGGTCTAAATTTTCTAGAGGGGAAATTTAAACATCTCATTCTTTGTGCTACCAGCCTGATACAATAGAGCTAGAGGGGAGGAATACGTTTAGATCATTTAATCTTGTTTTCAATTTCGCATTTGACACAGACGTTTGTATCTTATTTATGCCCTCTCACTATGTAAGCCTGTAAATTATGGGTCTAAAATATCTAAAGAAGTATTAGAAATATTAAGTCCGGGAAAATTGCACTCTTGGCTATAATCCAACATTCCAACAGTACAATTACTCAAGCAGCATTTTATTTTGTTTTTTTTTCCTCCAAGGATGGTATGCTTATTTATAGCTTTATCACCTGTATACACACATATTGCAAAATATATGCACAGATTTATAAGGTGACATGGCTATAAATAGGGACATCTTCTACTGAGAAAAACATAAATATGATGGTAAGAAGATCTGCAAAGATTATAGAGATAGATAGATAGATAGATAGATAGATAGATAGATAGATAGATAGATAGATAGATAGATAGATAGATAGATAGATAGATAGATAGATAGATAGATAGATAGATAGATAGATAGATAGATAGATAGATAGATAGATAGATAGATAGATAGATAGATAGACAGACAGACACAGGCAAGTGATAGATTATATATATGTGTGTGTGTGTGTGTATGTGTGTGTGTATGTGTATGTGTATGTGTATGTGTATATGTATATGTATATATATATATATAGAGAGAGAGACAGACAGACAGACAAACAGACAGAGAGAGAGATGATAGATAGATCGATAGATCGATAGATCGATAGATCGATAGATCGATAGATAGATAGATAGATCGATAGATAGATAGATAGATAGATAGATAGATAGATAGATAGATAGATAGATAGATAGATAGATAGATAGACAGACAGACACAGACAGACACAGGCAAGTGATAGATTATGTGTGTGTGTGTGTGTGTGTGTGTGTGTGTATGGGTATGGGTATGTGTATATGTATATCTGTATCTGTATATGTATCTGTATATGTATATGTATATGTATATGTATATGTATATGTATATGTATATGTATATGTATATGTATATGTATATGTATATATATATAGAGAGAGAGAGACAGACAGAGAGAAATGATAGATAGATAGATAGATAGATAGATAGATAGATAGATAGATAGATAGATAGATAGATAGATAGATAGATAGATAGATAGATAGATAGATAGATAGATAGATAGATAGATAGATAGATAGATAGATAGATAGATAGATAGATAGATAGATAGATAGATAGATAGATAGATACAGACGGACGGACGGAGGGACGGACAGACAGACGGTAGACAGAGATAGCTAAACAGACGGATGGATGATCAAGGCACATGGCACCAGAGAAAGTAGCTAGAATGTATAAAGGCACCTGAAATATATGTTGCAAATGTGAACAATGTGAAGGGACATTTTATCATGCTTGGTGAAGGAGCATTAAAGCTTAAAAAGACTGGATTCAAATACATACAGTGCATTGATACAGAGAATATTAAAGATTAATATTAAAGATTAATATACAATTGAAGTGAGAACTTTTCATTGGAGGAGGAGGAGGAGGAGAAGGAGAAGGAGAAGGAGAAGGAGAAGGAGAAGGAGAAGGAGAAGGAGAAGGAGAAGGAGAAGGAGAAGGAGAAGGAGAAGAGTTTGCCATTTTTTGACTCCAACAAGAACACTATCAAAATACAGGCATTTGCTGTTGGAGTCCCATCATGTAATTTCAGCTTGACATCTGGAGGTGGAGAATAGTAGAGGAAAAATCCCATTTCCTGGCAGATTTGTCCTCCTGTCCCTATTCTTACTTTTGTTTGTTTGTTTGTTTTCATTTGTAATTATTGTCAAAATAGTTGCCCTATTTTATCTTTTTTCCAGAGCAGGAAATAGGATACTGCACTTCACTTGCTGTTGGTGCTCTAGTTCAGAGAGGCCAAATTAGGAAGCTGTTATCTACAGTAGCTTGATTGATTCTATGATGCTAAGAAGGGCTGGGACTGATTAATAATTAGACAGAAGCTAACTGGGACATCCCAGGGTTGTAATCTGAGAGCGAGATGTACAGAAGGTGACAGCAGTGTCAAACCAGTCCCACATTGTTGCCCACATCATCAGTAAGAACAGAGCTTGAATTCAAAGAAACTTTCAGAAAGAATAATTGTAGGCCATTATGAGAAAGGATGTATATATTTAATATTACATGTATTAACTGCAGCAAGAATTGTATTCGCTCAACATTGGAAAAATGCAGAATCACCAATGGAGGAAGAGTTAATCGAAAAAATTCTAGATTGTGCAGAAATGGACAGGTTGACATTGAAAATGAAACAGAAAGAAGACTCAGTATATTTTAGAACATGGGATACTTTTTATCCATGGCTAGAAAAACGAGGTAGAGAGAAAGGAATTTAACATGTATTAGTAAGTTAAATATTGGAACCCAGACAATATGTTGCTGATAAAATATTAAGAACTTGTGACTATAAAAATTTATATATATATATAAATATATAAATTTATATATTTCTTTTTTTTTTTTTGACAAAGAGTTAAAGAATTAAATGGGAGACTTGAATAGCTATTTCGGGCTCATTCTGCCCTCATCAGCAAGCCACACCCTCTATGGGATTCAAACTTAGGCAGCCTGCATGCTAGGCAGTTGTATTAACCTCCAGGCCACCAGCTCTCTTCCCCTCTTTTGTCAGCCGAACCAAGGGAATATACATATAAAGTTTTTTCCAGACAAACCGTTCTGGTTGATGCACCTTGGTATTTTTTTTTTTAACTGCCATACTGCAGTTATACTTTATGATCACTTTTGCCTTGCAGCCCCCCAAACTAGTGGCATTAAACAGGCTCAAGTCGCTACTGCGATACATTACAAATTCAAATTTCAAATTCAAGGTGCGGGTGAGGGTGTGGCTTGCTGATGAGGGCAGAATGAGCCCGAAATAGCTATTCAAGTCTCCCATTTAATTCTTTAACTCTTTGTCAACAAAAAAAGAAAGAAAGAAATTTGAATTTGTAATGTATCGCAGTAGCGACTTGAGCCTGTTTAATGCCCCTAGTTTGGAGGGCTACAAGGCAAAAGTGATCATAAAATATAACTGCAGTATGGCAGTTAAAAAAAGAAATACCAAGGTGTTATATATATATAAAGAACTTTGGCAGATGACCAGATTTATAGCATCCCCATCCTGTTAGGATATCACTTTTAACTTTGTACACAGCTATATGGACCCTAACAAACACCATTGATCCTCTGCCAGAAGGAACAAAGCCAGCAGACTGACATGAAGAGCAAATAAAAGCTTTTCCCTTTTACTTAGATTTCAAAAGCTTCAAAAGATTGCAATCACACTGGGCCCTGATATTCTAAAATAGTTGGCTGATTCTGGATTTTAGAGGAAATGGAACAAAAATAATCCTTTGCTTTTAGGCAGAATGACTTTACACCATTGGCATTGACAAAATCAGCATCAGTCAATTGCGAAAGGCAGCTTTACTTGGAACAGCTTACATCCTCCGACGATACCGTTAAAATTATCAGACAACATCTGCCTATACCAGATCCTTGCGAAGGACTCGATAGGTGGACAAAAAGGCCAAATTTAATATGAACATCTGGTTCAACTAAGGAGAAATTTTCTGACAATGAGAACAATTAATCAGTGGATCAGCTTGCCTACAGAAGTTGTAGGTGCTCCAACAATGGAGGCTTTTAAGAAAAGATTGATTGGACAACCAATCAGCCAGCCACGCTGAGGGGAAAGGGAGAGGTTTCCAAGTTGACCCATGCCAGCTCAGGAATTCTGGGAGTTGAAGTCCACGAGTCATGAAGGGGCCATAGTTCCCCCATACTGTCTCAGGAATTCTGGGAGTTGAAGTCCACGAGTCATAAAAGAGCCAAGGTTGCCTACCCCTGCCCAAGGGAGTGGGCACTTTCCACAGCACCCAATGTGTTAGGTTCTGTGCAAAAGCACCCAACAACAACCCCAAAATTTTTTTTATCAAAACCTGGCATGAGGACTTTATGGTCCTCCTGTGGTCAGGGAACCATAAGATCTGACCTTGACTGGGTGGCACATGATTCTGGGATGGGAATCAAAATTAGGAGACTGTTACTGTAAGAAAAAAACAACTTTGCAGCCCTATAGAGATTGTCCACCTTCTCCTTTATTCAGTAAACAAATGTAAATACACACATAAAGACACACAAAAAGCAGGGTAGCTCAGAACGATCTCTACACTTCTAAACTTTGCTTAAAATGAAGGAGAAATCCAAATAGGTCACTAAACTCCTCAAAATAACCATGGTCTTTTGCTTTGCCACCACAGCATGGCTTTAAAAAAAAAATATGTTCAATAATCTGGCATTTGACTAGCTAATAATCTATCTGAAGGTACCAGCTTAAGTAAATAAAAAACTGTCAGACCTTCTAAGAACTCTTTCAAGTATTCATTAATCAATGCCAGGATTTGATTTTTTTCCTTGATGGGCAGAGCGTCTCATTTCTTTGTGTGGCTTTGTCATTACAACTTCACAGTGTTCTTTGGATGTGCAGCTTTCGTCACAACGCTCCCGCTTGCTTATTGTGATCCATAGCCTACGACAAATGCTGCCCACAACACTGAGGTAAACAAATAGAATCAACATCAAATGAACAAAAAAAAAATGATTCCTCTTGTAGACATAAACATTCAAAACAAAGCTATTTAAACTTTTGGGCACTGCCTCCTTTTGCACGTACGCACGTCAGACAAACTGAAAAAGCAACTCTTGTTTTTTATAATAGAATTTATTTCCGAAGTCACATGCGACATTACTGGACCTTGCATCTGAGTAAATCTAATGCTTCTGAGTGACAAGAGACTTGGTAAACAAAAATAATGTGGTTGTAGAAGAGAGGAGAGACAGTAACCATGGAACCTGTGCTTGCTCCTTAAAATGAAAAATGAATCCTTTTGAACAAATAAAGATTATATATGGAAGGATAGATAGATAGATAGATAGATAGATAGATAGATAGATAGATAGATAGATAGATAGATAGATAGATAGATAGATAGATAGATAGATAGATAGATAGATAGATAGATAGATAGATAGATAGCTAGATAGATAGATAGATAGCTAGATAGCTAGATAGCTAGATAGCTAGATAGCTAGATAGCTAGATAGCTAGATAGCTAGATA
>JALGBA010002507.1:0-16101 GCA_023970755.1 Azemiops feae
GGATGGATGGATGGATGGATGGATGGATGGATGGATGGATGGATGGATGGATGGATAGATAGATAGATAGATAGATAGAAGGATGGATGGATGGATGGATGGATGGATAGATAGATAGATAGATAGATAGATAGATAGATAGATAGATAGATAGATAGATAGATAGATAGATAGATAGATAGATGTGAGAGAGAGAGAGAGAGAGAGAGAGAATTGGTGACATTCTCTTAGTTCTCTTTACCAATAGGTTATTGTTATTATTGTTACTATTATGGATAGTATATGGATCTAAAGTTCTACAGAACTTTTGTAAGCTCAAGCAACAACCCAAACCAAGGCTTTCTAGTGCCACCAAAGCTGCTTATTTCACTATGGAGTCTCATTGCTAGCAAGATTCTAGATTTAAGGTGCCTAAAATCCATGGAAGTCAAAATGGACCATCTCATGGGGCTTGGTTTTGAATAGCTATGCAAAGATTTGCACAGCAGGGACATGGTTTTCTCCTGGAAGTTCTGAAATTGTAACTGGAATGGAGAAATATTTTGAACTGGAGTCACGATGTGTTGAGGTATGTGTTAACTCTTCTTTTTTCAGCTGGGATCCTAATAAAAATGGTCTCCGCTTTGCATTTAACACCATCAAACAATCATTTGTGTCTCAATAAATGTAGAAATTAAATCACATGATTTAGTAAACCGGTAGGAAATGGAGAGGTATGTCAACTTGATGTCTTACTTTCACCCTAAAGTTTATAGTTTAATTTGATCACCAAAATGCTCGTGAGGCTTTAATTCATATAACTTGTTGCATTATTATCCCTGTTCCTACTGTAAATGTATTATCTGCTTCTATTTTTCCCCTATTTTACATATATTAATATATTAGCTGATTATTTACCTTTGATGTTTATCAATATTTATTGTCTGCAATGTTTGCTGAGATGGGAAATGGAATTTTGAATGGATGGGGTTAAAAAGTATTTGCAAATAAGCAATCTGACACAGTATGATATACATTAGTGTAATTAAGTAGATTAAATTCCACCTGTTACATCATTATAAAACAGAAACATGCAAATATCTCTTTATTATATTGAGGTATAAAGACAAATATACTATTAGCAACTACTGTACTCTAAAGGTGAAATTCTACAGCTCCTCGAATTGTTTTAAACAACATTACTATCAGTTTGATGTTTCAGTTTTTCTTCTAGACTTTTGGATTGCCTTTTTTTGACACTAGGAATTCCAATGTTGGGAAAACTGAGATGTATCAGTGGTTCAGTAATGAGCATCTCAGAAAGTTCTAAGCATCTTCTTGATTTAATATCTCCCTGGCCTTCTACCTGAGTTTTAGAAGATTATTAAGTGTTAATCTAATTCTCAGAAGTATGCTATGACATTGTTGGATCTGCCACTTCCCATAGCTTAATGGCTAAATGCAGTGGTGGGATTCAGCCAGTTCACACTGGTTCGGCAGAACCGGTAACTAAATTTTGCTGAGTTCGGAGAACCAGCTGAATGCACACTGCTTCCGGAAGTCCAGTCTAGGCCTTGGAGGCCTGGAAAAGGCCTCCCAGGCCTAGAACTGCTCACTGGAAGTTCGTGGATGCCACTTCCGGAAGTCTATTCTAGGCCTCGGAGGCCCAGGCCTGCATCCAATAAGAGAACCGGTTGTTCAGGTATTTCAATTCCACCACTGCCTAAATGTTTATACTTTTCCTTTACATACTCTTGGGAGAAGCAGTGGGAAATTAAATGAAATAAATAGCACAGCACCTTTATGCAATGTAATATCATATTAGTTAAGCATTGCTGTGCTTTATGTCTCCATCATGAGTGAACACTGAGTGTCATACCTAGTGTTGGGTGAAGGTCACAGAGTTTAACTTTCAAGTGTCAAGTTCATTTCCACGGTCTTTTATAGAAGGAACACACTTATTATTGAATGCCAGGGTGTAAGACAGCAATTGACCGACCTAGTCCGCAAGCTTTTCCTTTTTTCTAGAATTTAAATCCTAAATAAAGTTTAGGAAGTATGTAGCCCTAAACGATCTGAAGTCCACAGCCTTGCTTAGACAGTCCTCTGAGCTCTCTAAGGATGTCGATCAAACCTATGGTCTGCGGCCCAGTACTGGGCCATGGCCTATTGGCCACCGGGCCCCGTGAATAGCTGACGAGCCTCCCCCACTTACGGTAGCACTGACGCGCGGGCACTAGCGGCCCCATTTGCACATGCGCGGTGACACTAGCACTGCCTCCAGCTTCACACAGGCGCCAGTGGCCATTTGCGCAGGCAGGCACCAGCGCACATGCCGTGGGTGCACGTGGCATGCTTGTCCATGCACACGCTAGTACCATCGTGCGCGCTCTCATTGCGCATGCCTCCATGGGGCCGCGCGCATGCATATTTCCTTGCTGCACCCTTTCCTTCTGGGCCGCCAAGCTGGAAAGCTTGGGGAGCTCTGCTTTAGACATTTATTCAGGACAGGGAAGACAAAATCTTGAAATTTTTTTTTTAAAAAAGTGACCCAGATGGAGAATGCAAAATGAAAGAAAGAAAATGAGAAGTGATAAGTCTGGGTTATTTTTAGCTGACCCAATTTTTTTCCATAATGACTTTTTTTTCTTTTGAAAATTATCTGTGATCATTTATAACTCCTTCCTTCCTTCCTTCCTTCCTTCCTTCCTTCCTTCCTTCCTTCCTTCCTTCCTTCCTTCCTTCCTTCCTTTCTTCTTTCCTTCCTTCCTTCCTTCCTTCTTTCCTTCCTTCCTTCCTTCCTTCTTTCCTTCCTTCCTTCCTTCCTTCCTTCCTTCCTTCTTTCCTTCTTCCCTTCCTTCCTTCCTTCCTTCCTTCCTTCTTTCCTTCCTTTCCTTCCTTCCTTCCTTCTTTTCTTCTTTTCCTTCCTTCTTCCTTTCTTCCTCCTTCCTTCTTTTCCTTCCTTCCTTCCTTCTTTCTTTCCTTCCTTCCTTCTTTCCTTCCTTCTTTCCTTCCTTCCTTTGTCTTCCTTCTTTCCTTCCTTCTTTCCTTCCTTCTTCCTTTTTCCTTCTTTCATTCCTCTTCTTTCTTCTTTCCTTCTTTCTTCCTTCCTTCCTTCTTCCTTCCTTCCCTTCCTTCCTTCCTTCCTTCCTTCCTTCCTTCCTTCCCCCCCCCCTCTAAAATTATGTAATCCAAAGAATTTTAAGGTAGGGCATTTCATCTGCCATGTCAATGGCTATTTTATCATTTGGTACCTTGGTATTAAAAAAATAAATAAAATGTCTTTTGAGTTAAAAACCCATAACAAGAAGTTAAGAAGAACGTCAAGTCCTGAGTTCTAACCTATGTGGCATAGAGCAATTTTAATAGATAAATACTGTTCTTCTCATTAAAGCATCTTGTCGGTTTATGTTCCTTTCTCATTCCTTGAAGAAGGTGGCTTTAGGAGTAAAGTTCATCTCACACATGATAACTGAGTCTATGTTTTTTTACATTTTGATTATTATTATTTTTTAAGAAGAAAATTAACCAGAGAAAGAAGGGGGAAAAAAACAGACGATGCAGAGATAAAAGATCAGTTGTTAAATTAGTAACATGGTTATTAAGTGAATCTGGCTTCCCCATGGATTTTGTTGTCAGAAGGTTGCAAAAAGATGAACACAGGAGTTTCCACCCTGATCTGTGGGCTGCGGCCTCAGGAATGGCACATGTGCATGCACCCCCCCACTCATGCTAGTGGCCCCCTTTGCGCATGCGCAGGAGTGCTAGTGGTGCCGTCAGCATCATGTGGTTGCTAGCGGCCCGTTTGCGTATGTGTGCAGTTGCTAGCGGCCCATTTGCGGGCGCTAGCAGCCTGCTTGCATGGGTATGCCAGCACCAGTGCTGCCGCCAGCAGCGCACATGGCCCATTTGCGCATGCACGCAGATGCTAGCGCCGCTGCTGTGCGCATGCCCATTTGCACATGCATGCGCACGCACACACATTTCCCTGCACCTCCCTTTCCCTCTGGGCCACCAACCTGGAAAGATTGGGGAACTCTGTTCTAGTCTATCAGCAGTACAAAGTAATCTAAGTAATGCAATGAATTACAAACCAAATTGTTCACTATTAAATGTAAGGAATTCGGCTCCGTGGACGAACTCTTTAAAACTAGTAGGAAACTTGAAGGAAAACATGGTTCAAATCTAAAAGTACAGGTAGCCCTCAGCGGACGGCCCACAATTCAGTCCAAAATTTCTGTTGCTAAGTGAGGCATCCGTTAAGTCCATTTTTGTCCCATTTTACGAGCTTTCTTGCCACAGCGGTTAAGTTGAACCACTGCAGTTGTTAAGTCAGTAACACAGTTGTTAAGCAAATCTGGCTTCCCAACTGACTGTTTGTCAGAAAGTCACAAAAGAGGATCACATGACCCCAGGACACTGCAACCGTCATAAATAGGAGTCAGTTGCCAAGCGTCTGAATTTTGATCACATGACCCTGGGGGGTTGCTGCAAGGGTCCTTAGTGTGAAAAATGCTCATAAGTCACCCTTTTTCAGTGCTGTTGTAACTTCAGACGGTCACTGAATGAACTGTTGTAAGTCAAGGACTATCTGTATTTAGAAAGCAAGCAGCTACTGCCCTTAAATAATTAATCCCCTCTTAACTTTTCTGATAGCCTCCCTAGAGCAGGAATTACAAGCAAAGACTGAGAGGGCCAATAACTTAGTGGGTTTTTTTTGTCATTTGTGGTTGAGGATGCCCAGCGTCTCATTGAGAGACCTGTGGTGGCGCAGTGGTCAGAATGCAGTATTGCAGGCTAACTCACTGCTCACTGCCAGCAGTTCGATCTTCACCGGCTCAAGGTTGACTCAGCCTTCCATCCTTCCGAGGTGGTAAAATGAGGACCCAGATTGTTGGGGGGGCCATAGGCTGACTCTGTAAACCTCTTAGAAAGGGCTGCAAAGCACTGTGAAGCGATATATAAGTCTAAGTGCTCTTGCTATTGCCCTTCCTTCCTTCCTTCCTTCCTTCCTTCCTTCCTTCCTTCCTTCCTTCCTTCCTTCCTTCCTTCCTTCCTTCCTTCCATCCTTCCTAGTGGTTAGAATGCAGCATTGCAGGCTAATTCAGCTCACTGCCAGCAGTTCGATCTCCACCGGCTCAAGGTTGACTCAGCCTTCCATCCTTCCGAGGTCAGTAAAACAAAGACCCAGATTGTTGGGTGTCAATAGGCTGACTCTGTAAACCACTTAGAGATGGCTGTAAAGCACTGTGAAGCGGTATATAAGTCTAAGTGCTATTGCTGTTGCTATCTGCATGGTTGACACAGAAAGGCACAAGGGCTTTTTTTTTAAAAAAAAATGAAGATTTCATGCCTATTGACAGTACCAACAATGGTCTCAGTTCTTGAATTTCTAACCACAGTAAAGGACAAAGCAGATTCTCTAAAAAGAGAGAGAGAGAGAGTCAAGTTGACTTACAATCAAAGAGCACTGCTGAGTCAGTTAAATCATCAGCTCTGCAATAATCGTGACCTAAAAACAGCCAGCAATGGAGACAAGGTAGATTCTACTCTTGAATGCAATAAGAGAGAGAGACAGAGAGACAGAGAGACAGAGAGACAGAGACAGACAGAGAGAGAGAGAGACAGACAGAGAGACAGAGAGAGAGAGACACAGAGAGACAGAGAGAGAGAGAGAGAGAGAGAGAGAGAGAGAGAGAGAGAGAGAGAGAGAGAGAGGTGCCACGCTCCTGAGAAGTACTGGACTGCATTTCAAAAATGACAAAGCAAAAATGGAAAACTAGAAGCGTAACCATTCTGTTCCTAAGCCAGAATTATTATTAACTCTGAGAAAAGGCAGCTGATTCATTTACAGAGAGCTGAATGGCTTCCATCCAACAGAGACCGCAAACCAATCCTTTTCACATTCCACCACTCTACCATCCCTAGTAATGTTGTTAAAAATGAAGGCTTCCTTGGGGTCTTATTCTTAATCTATCCAACATGTCCGTTTCGCACAGAGGGGCCCCATTTGCTCCCATCATGGCAGCCAAAAGAATATTGCCATTTCAGTGCATAAACATGGTAACCCTGGTCTAGAGAACCCCACAGACGTTTCGTTATTATCACCCAAGATATGACACTTCAGTTATTAATCTGCACCTCCCACAGTATGACAACTCACTGGACAACCATCGGAGAGAAATCTGATTAACTCTTTCAGCATCTTGCCAAAACAAGCTTGGAGAACAAACCACAGCCAAAATCTAAAACCCGAACTACAAGTATTTCCTATTATTTCAAAGTTATACGGGCGTAAACGTATTGAGACCTGATATTCCCAAAGGAGCAGTTAACAAACATATTGATTTAGATCAGGGGTTCTTCAAACCTGGCTCTTTTATGACTTGTGGACTTCAAGTCCCAGAATTCCCCAGCCAGGCACGCTGGCTGAGGAATTCTGGGAATTGAAGTCCACAAGTCATAAAAGAGCCAAATTTGAAGACCCCCTGATTTAGATCCAACATGTCAATATGAAAGAAATCAGACCATTTGAAGTGCCAATCAACAAGAGAATCAATCAGCTGCTCAGAATTCAAATATACCTCCAAACAACTGACTACACTACACTGGAACACAAAACGCTTATGAGCTATGAAGAATAGGACAATCAAATCCTTCTGATGATCTTATGTTATTTTGTTAATGAGACATTCAGGAATGATATTAAAACAAGCTTGGAGAACAAACCACAGCCAACAGGCAACACTTCAGTTATTAATCTGCACCTCCCACTGTCATGGTTCCGATAGATGAGACCAGCAAAAAGAACTCCAAGGCAAAAAAAGTTTCCTTAAAGAACATATTTATTTGGCTACATAATATCGGCATGTTCAAAAGTGAACCCAAGACTGAAACATCCCCTCCCCAAAGATTACAAAGTTACGAAGTGAAACTTCCCACCCCAGTAATAGGTCATAAATCACATCCCCCAATTAACTACTTGCGCGGGCTTTCTAACGAAAGTTACAGCCCGCCATCCTGCTGCTCTAAAGCATTTTAAGAGTAAGTTGGCCTCTTTTCTTAAGGATTCCATACCTTTACTATGCTATTGTCACCACTTAAATAGCTGGTATGCATTTGTTTGTGGGTGTTACGAGTTCTGACATAGCACTGTCCGGACCTACTAAGGCTGCTCAAAGACTTGAACTGATCAGCAGCTGCGGGTTGCAAAGTTTGACCCACGCCGCTTGCTGATGAAGGTAAATGGATTCTTGACCTGATTCATATCTCCGACTAGCTTTTGCTCTGTTTACAAATTGCCACATTTCAACAAAATTTGCAGGCGTGAGCCAATCAGTTTGTAGTGAAGCTGTGCAAAGACTAGGCAAGAAGCACACACCTTTTAAAAGCTTGCAGGAAAAGCTTTCCACTGTCTTGCAAAGCTCGGCTGAGCCAGTCACTCACTATCTTACCATTGACTGGAACAAAAAAAACACACACCTCATTTTAGACTAATCTGATGAAAAATGAGCTCCGTAGGAAGTGCACATTTTCACTCAGAGAACTCGGCAATCTCATTTAGTTGCCCAACACACTAATCTGATTGTAATCATGCTACTTATCTTTTAAATTTGCATACAGCAGATGCGCATCACCCAAGACATTCAGTTAGGACTCTTGCCAGTAGAATGATTTTATTAAAAATTCAAACATTTCAGCATTTGGGTGTTTGTGAAGAACTATTGGTCCACAAACAGGAAAGGTAATTAAGTAGGCCACGCAGCTGAAGCTAATTATTATTATTACTAGTAATCAATCATGAATGCATTCTTTTCTGGATTCGGTATTTTCCCCTTACATACCCAGAATCACACTAGCCACGCATAGCCTGAACCTCCTGACTTGTGTTCAGATTCCTATCTTCTCTCTAAACTGGGTTGGGATTGCTTTCCACCGAGTTCTCTGGCTGCGAAAAGGAATTGTTCAAAATATGATGAGCAGGTTTCGGGATTACTTCCACCACATTTAAGAATCTCTTTAAACTGATTTCCCCATCACAATCCCGCAGAGAAAGCTGTTGGTTCCATCGTTTAAAAGAAAAAAAAATGTACTGTATATGTGAGGGTGGTACGCCACTTTGAATGTAGTAATTCTAGATATCTGTTGTGGGGCTGAACTGATTAATGTCCTGCTCAGTAACGGTGCAGAAAAAAACAGAGTTCAGCTCCATGTAATTGAAAGTAGGCTTATTTTCCCAGTTAGAAGGCAGCCTTTGATCTCTCGTTTCACCTGAGAGCTGAGCTTCGACTCTTATAAGAGAATTGGCTTGATGGCTTTGCAAATAAACCAGGCACTAGGCATTCTTTGTAGCAGTAGATGAATAGATGAAAAGTCTTCCTTTCCTTTCCTTTCCTTTCCTTTCCTTTCCTTTCCTTTCCTTTCCTTTCCTTTCCTTCTTCCCGTTCCTCTCCTCTCCTCTCCTCTTTCCTTTACTGCCCCTCCCTGCCTAAGGTGGGATTAAAACACGTGGTCTCCTGGTTTCCAGTCTGTAACCTTAACCACTAGACCAAACTGGTGTTTTTGCCTGAAATGTTTTATTGATATGCATAAGGGGCAAGGTAAATGACTTAGTACATTGTGAATGCAATGATTTCTTGCCCATTGCTGCTAACAAATTTGGCATCAAATGTGAAGGAATGCAGGATTCGCAGGGGAGAGTTTTGGCAAACGTAGAGCTTTCCTAGAAAGCTTAGAGCTTTCCTAGAAAGTGGACCAGATTAAAAGATCGCACAGTCCCAAATCTGATGGGGGACAGAGGAAGAGGTTTAGAGTTAACCACAGCCTAGAATCTCTCAGAATGTATCTAGTAGGTTAGAAAGTTATTCCTTTAGTTTGGCAAGATTCTGTCCATTAGATGTAAACAAATGAAGAATTGAACTCAATTGGATTTCGCTGTGTTGTCTCCAGGCTTGGGACTAACGCTGAAGAGCTATCAAACTTTCTCAAAGAATGTCTTAACTTCCATAACCATAGTTCCCTTACTATATACAAATTCCAGGTAGTTTGTCTTTCTGAGATTTATCAACACAAATCCGAGACTCAAAAAATGAAACAAAAAACCATTATTTCCAGAATCTTCAGTAACATGAATAATTTTTGTGATAGATACCTTGGAAGATTTCAGTAGAGGCAGACAAGGATTCTAGAGAAGGAATTTTGAAAACTATTTCAGTAGACAGAGTATCAACAGAGGGTGCATGCCAGGGCATCTGTCATTACAACAAGCTCACAATCTTAATTAAAATCAGAGAAAGTTTAACCATAGAGGGAAAGGTTGGATTCTCAAGTGGAAGCTGAAGTTTTGTGCATTGTCTCCCAAGATTTCAGCATTCCAATATGATATTTCACAAGATCTCATCTAGAATTGTTAATGTTCTCATGATATTCCGGTTGATTTGTTTGTCTGTTGACCCTTAACTGTGGTTGGTTTATACAACAGCTATTCAACATGTCAACTTTTGTTGAGGTGGAGATTGCTTTTGGATCAGAGGTGCTTTCTGGACCTGGTGGAATCTCAGGATTTTGTTAGGATGACAGGTTGTGTAGTTTTACCCATTTAAATTCTCTCAGAGCAAAAATATTCTTTAAAGGGGCATATGTGCAAGAGAAACATTTATCCCCCCAAAGGAAGGACTGTATTTTTTACAGAGCATATGCATTTTAATTAACTTAGCAGGAGATGATTGACTGCCAAGATCTAAAACATCTATCTATCTATCTATCTATCTATCTATCTATCTATCTATCTATCTATCTATCTATCTATCTATCTATCTGTCTGTCTGTCTGTCTGTCTGTCTGTCTGTCTGTCTGTCTGTCTGTCTGTCTGTCTGTCTGTCTGTCTGCCTGCCTGCCTGCCTGCCTGCCTGCCTGCCTGCCTGCCTGCCTGCCTGCCTGCCTGTCTGTCTCTATCAATCTCTCTCTCTCTCTATCTCTCTATCTCTCTATTTCTCTATCATCTCTCTATCTCTCTATCTCTCTATCGATCTCTAAATCTCTCTCTCTCTCTCTTGATATATTGATCTCTCTCTTTCTATCTCTCTATCAATCTATCGATCTCTCTATCCTCTCTCTCTCTCTTGATCTCTCTCTCTCGATCTCTCTGTCGTCTATCTCTCTGTCTCTGTCTCTCTGTCTCTCTGTCTCTCTGTCTCTCTGTCTCTCTGTCTCTCTGTCTCTCTCTCTCTCTCTCTCTCTCTCTCTCTCTCTATCTATCTATCTATCTATCTATCTATCTATCTATCTAATCTATCTATCTATGTTAAAAGAATCTACAAGGTTGTGACTGTTCAACTTTACCAGTCTGTTAAATTAACTCACTCTTGATTCTTTCATTTGTTTGTTTGTGTCTGTTTGCCAATCACTTGGTTTAGAGTTCAAAGAGCAAATGGAAGAGAGTTATAATTGACTGTTCAATAATGGCATAAGGATGAATGCAAGAGAGAGAGAGAGAGAGAGAGAGAGAGAGAAAGAAAGAAAGAGAGAGAGAGAGAGAGAGAGAGAGAGAGAGAGCAATAAAAATCTTACTGTATAGGTATCTCCCAACATGATTATGCTTTGTGTCATGTCAAGTGCATTGCTGTTGATATTAAAAAGGAGGGGTGGGAAGAATAATTATAAGTTAATAATAGCATTACTGGGAGCTATGTCTGATCCCAAATATTGATTTTATGATGTTTCTATGTGACATAATTATGTCAATGCAATTAGAAGGCTAAAAGAGTGCTGGTTAGGGGAGTGTTGTTTTCTCTGAAGCTCTTTCACACTTGAAGCCTAGTCAAGGACAGAGGAAATGAGCAAAAACTTTGTGCTTTTGTATAAAATAGAGCAGAGAATATAATTACTGCAATGACATTATATAAGGAGGCTGGTGTTTAAATAGAATAGAGCTGTACATCATGCATAAGATTAAAGAATTAAAGGTGGTTTTTCTGCATTAGGACTTATGCAGACATGAAATAACATAGAACGTACACTATAGACTAGAACATAGAATAATGGAGTTGGAAGGACCCTGGAGGTCTTCTAGTCCAACCCCCTGCTCAAGTAGGAGACCCTATGCTATTTCAGACAAATGGCTGTCCAGTATCTTTTTGAAAGCCTCCAGTGATGGAGCACCCACAACTTCTGAAGGCAAGTCGCTCCATTACTCGATTGCTCTCACCGTTTCTCCTTAGTTCTAGGTTGCTCTCTCCTTGGTTACTTTCCATCCATTGTTTCTTCTCTTGCCTTTTGGTGCTTTAGAAAATAGGTTGATCTCTTTTATTTGTGGCAGCCCCTGAGATATTGGAACACTGCTATCCTGTCACCCCTAGTCCTTCTTTTCATTAAACTGGACATACCCAATTCTTGCAACCGTTCTTTGTATGTTTTAGCCTCCACTTCCCTAATCATTTTTGTTGCTCTTCTCTGCATTCTTTCCAGAGTCTCAACATCTTTTTTATATTGTGATGCAGTTTTCCAAGTGTGGTCTTATTGAAGCTTTTAGGAAGAGCTTAGCAATTAGCCCAGATCTTAGATGACTTTAGCAAACTCATCTCTGATATCATTCATAAGTCAACATCAGGTCTTTAATGTTCGGAATTATTGGGACCAATTAATGTATCTTTGTTAGGTGGAAGAACAAATTTCTTATTCATAAAAAAAAAGATACAGAAAATTCATTTCTATTGTCTGTTCATCTATTTCCACAATCTAAATGTATATTTTTTTAAAAAAGAACAACCAATACCTGTAGACATTCAAAAAATCAAGTCTAAAAATCAAATTAATATACGTAATTACTTCTTCCCAGACATCACAAAAGGACATTTATGATGAATTACTCATTCCTTTTCTATGCAATAGGATTCAATAAATTAAAAAAAAAAATTTTTGGGAATAAGCTGTAGTCAAAGAACTACTGAATTTTTAATAGAGGAAAAAAGTTTCCCACTGATTAGAGAATTTGGACAAAATGGGGACTGCCAATTCTTTGTTCCATTCAGTCTTTAAATGTAGCATATCAAACTCATTTATGATAGCATTTATAAGGACTCTCATAATATTTAATAATTTATGGGTCTTTAAAGATGAAAGGGCTGTTGACCCAAACTGAGGTGTCAATACATATTGGATTTAAAAATACTACCAGTGGCTGACAATGGACAAAAAATACTTATCCTTCATCATGGGAAATTATAACAAATCATTATCATCCAGTAATTGATCTAAAGTAATAACATATATCCAAATCTGCCATATATTTAAATCAAACGTAAGATCTAGATTATGACTTAAGGTCAATTTAGCATGAAAAAAGGATCACAATTCAATTCCCCCCCCCAAAAAAAAATATTATACCACCAATTTTTGAATCCACGTAATCGCAACAAGAAATGTAGCTAGTCTCCTTTGTTTAGAAAATTGGCCTGAATTATTTTGGAATTGGCTTAGTCTGAACTTGTTCGTAAATGTGTATGTGTATGTGTTTGTTTGTTTCTCTGTGTGTGTGTATGTGTGTATGATCAAAAGGGAGGAAAGAGAGGTCCATCACAGTCGCATTGTAGAGATTCCATCAATTCGATATTCAGAATCCATCATTTTGACAGGTAATGGGGAAAAGGGAGCAGTTTAACTTTGAGCTTGTTTATGGTGTTTTCTTCACAAAATTACATAAATACAATCAGCCATCAAAGAACTATTATTCATAATAGACACCTTCAGGAAAGAAAGAAAGAAAAAAACACCCTACCACATAGTTTCTAGGTGTGCTTACAGTCTAATACTGTTATTATGGGAATTAATTGCACAATCAG
Organism: Azemiops feae; assembly: GCA_023970755.1. Taxonomy (NCBI): domain Eukaryota; kingdom Metazoa; phylum Chordata; class Lepidosauria; order Squamata; family Viperidae; genus Azemiops; species Azemiops feae. The sequence continues at coordinate 12,819 of JALGBA010002507.1, forward strand.
GCAGAACTTTGTTGCTATCTGAAAATATGACTGTTGAATTTTCTCGAAGTCCTCAGCGGCATGTCAAGTTTCCCATTCAAATGTTCAAGGGACAGTCAATAGATCTGCAGAATAGGAGTGCCATGCCTCCATCGGAGCCTGAATCTGATGAGGAAAATGAGCTGGAACGGGACCCTATGGAGGTCGAGGGAGAGGTGTCTGTGGTTTCAGAGGAATGTGGGGAAGGCAGTCCGAGGCAGGCCAGGGCCGTTCAGGAGTGGGACAGGATGAACAGGAGAAACAGAGTTCAGGCAATGAGCAAGGGCCACCCCCTCCTGATCCTAGAGCACGGAGAGTGGAGAGAAGGAGGGAACAACACAGGCAGGCTCAGCTACTCTGGAGGAGAGCGTCCCGCCCCTCTCCACAAGGCACACCTGGAGACTGAGATTTAAGGAGACGCTGTGGGGAGAGGCATTTGTCGGGAACAAATGCTGATTCCTTGGAGTTTTGTGTGTGTTGTAGCTGATCTCTTGTTCTGTGACTTCTGCTTGGAAACCCAGAAACTCTGACCATTGGACTGGCTGACAACATTGCTTGGATGTTTAAAGAACTCGGACTGTATTTTGGCTTCCATTTTGAAACTGCTCAGGCAAGCGTGTATTCGCACAGACTCGTTAGGTTTATGATGTAGGTGTCATTCCTTGTTATCTCTGTGGCCTTGAGTAAATTCCTCTCCTAATGAGACTGTATGTGAAACTACTTGCAGCCAGAGGCAGCTGAAGGTGTGTGTGTCTTCCTGTGTTTGGAGGCTTGCCAGAAACGTGGGAGCATTTGGGGAAAATTTGGAGCAATTAAAGGGCGGTTTGAATTGCCAGCTGACTGCATTGCCTCTGTGCTGTGCCCTGGGTCATCACAAGGAACGATTTTCAGTCTTTGACTTATACCCACAATCAATTGCTAAGGGATACTTTGCTTTTCAGAAGGTCACAAAAGGGGAATCACATGTGACTGTCATAAATATGAGTCCGTTGCTAAGTATCCACATTTTGATCACGTGACCAAGGGGATTCTGCAAACGTCGGAAGGGTGAAAAACGGTCATAAGTCGCTTTTTTTCAGTGCTCTTGCAACTTCAAACAATCACCGTTGTAAGTCATACCTGTATATGATTTATTTTGGAAAGCAGAATTTCTCCCAACAAACTTTGGATGTGCAATTTAAAAAAGAAAGAAAGAAAGAAAATCAGGACTCACCTCTTCAATCGGAATGTTTGTCAGCAAGCCGCTGAATTGCAGGATATTTTTTTGGGGGGTGAAATTTGGGATCCAGATTTGACATGTGCCAAAACTGCTACAGTTTACTCTCAGAAGTATCAGCGGTCCTGATTCACCATGACAGCTCAAGCAAGGTGATGTTCATGTTGTCTAGCCTTGCTTGGGGTCTGCTCTACCATTAGACAACATCAGAGTGAAGTATAGCCCTGTGAAAATGTTTGGGTGATGTCTCAGCTAAGAAACAATGAGCCGAATCGGGACTCAACGCAAAGAGAGGTCAACTATCCCCAAAATTAAAATCTAGATGGTAGATATTTGTGGCAAGTATTAATTTCATGCAGCCTCTTGAAGAACCTATTAAAGGAAATATTTTGCTTAGTTGCAAAGCCAATCCCAAAGTAATCTCTCTGAGAGGGAAGGATAATATATATTTTGGATTAAAGTCTGTTAAAACCAACTTGGGCTATACACTGATGATGTTACCTAGTTGAGTAATGAAATATCTATAAGTAACAACCAAGCTTTCTTTCTTTTCTTTTCTTTTTTTTTTCTTTCTTTCTTTCTTTCTTTCTTTCTTTCTTTCTTTCTTTCTTTCTTTCTTTCTTTCTTTCCTTTCTTTCTTTCTTTCTTTCTTTCTTCTTCCTTTCTTTCTTTCTCTTCCTTCCTTCCTTCCTCTTATCTCACGTATGTTATTTCTCTTTCTTTCTTTTTCTTTTTCTTTCTTTCTTTCTTTCTTTCTTTCTTTCTTTCTTTCTTTCTCTTTCTTTCTTTCTCTTCCTTCCTTCTTTCCTTCCTACCTTCCTTCCTTTCTTTCTTTCTTTCTTTCTCTTTCTTTCTTTCTTTTCTTTCTTTTTCTTCTTCCTTCCTTCCTCTTCTTTCTTTCTTTCTTTCTTTCTCTTCCTTCCTTCCTCTTATCTCACCTATGTTATTTCTTTTTTTCTTTCTTTCTTTCTTTCTTTCTTTCTTTCTTTCTTTCTTTCTTTCTTTCTTTTTCTTTCTTTCTTTCTTTCTTTCTTTCTTTCTTTTTCTTTCTTTCTTTCTTTCTCTTTCTTTCTTTCTTTCTTTCTTCTTCCTTCCTTCCTTCCTTCCTTCCTTCCTTCCTCTCCTTTCTTTCTTTCTTTTTCTTTTTTTTCTTCTTTCTTTCTTTTCTTTCTTTTCTTTCTTCTTTTTTTCTTTTTCTTCTTCCTTCCTTCCTTCCTTCCTTGCTTCCTCTTCTTTCTTTCTTTCTTTTTCTTTCTTTCTGAGCATGTACAGGTAGTCCTCAACTTATGACCACAATTGAGCCCAAAATTTATGTTCCTAAGTGAGAAATTTGTTAAGTGATTTATGTGTTTTTTTTTTTTACTTGCATCAGCCAAAGGATAAGCTTCTGTCAGTCTTGATGTGATCATCAATCACGGTAAGAAGGAACGATGGAAAGAAGGACACAGCACAACCACCTTGCTAAAAATGGGGGATGGCCGTATATGTGTGCTTTAATTCTACATATTTCCCACATGCTTCACCCTGAATTGCTGCTGTCAGATAGGTGGGCTAAATTTAGAAAAGGTGGGAGGAGGTGTGCCTGCGAGAAACAGCTTGGAGAAAGGGCTGTCATAAGACAAAATCAATATAAAGCACAGATTTAAGTGAAAAAGAAGTCAAGGAGCTACAGGGGTAAGAGAACATGAAAGCCAAAGACACTCATTTTGCTCTCTTTCTTTCTGCCTCTGGTGCTTAGTCTGCAGTTCAAAAAGGAAGCATTCCAAGTGGCTTTTAGAACTAGCTATCACGATGAGCAGGAAATCCAAAAGCCTGGGGCGAAAAACAGGATACATAACATTGGGATGTAGGCTTAAAATCAACCCTGAAAAAAAAAAACGAGAGGGAAAAATATTTCAATAAAAAATATCAACATATGGAAAAAAAAATATAACCAAGAGGGGAAGGAAGTGGGATGGTGGAAACAATTAGCAAAGAAAGAAAGAAAGAAAGAAAGAAAGAAAGAAAGAAAGAAAGAAAGAAAGAAAGAAAGAAAGAAAGAAAGAAAGA
>JALGBA010002508.1:0-15000 GCA_023970755.1 Azemiops feae
CTGCCTTCAGGCGCTTTGGAGAATAGCTTGTCTCCCTCTTCTTCTTCTTCTTCTTCTTCTTCTTCTTCTTCTTCTTCTTCTTCTTCTTCTTCTTCTTCTTCTTCTTCTTCTTCTTCTTCTTCTTCTTCTTCTTCTTCTTCTTCTTCTTCTTCTTCTTCTTCTTCTTCTTCTTCTTCTTCTTCTTCTTCCTTCTTCTTCCTTCTTCTTCCTTCTTCTTCCTTCTTCTTCCTTCTTCTTCTTCCTTCTTCCTTCTTCCTTCTTCCTTCTTCCTTCTTCTTCTTCTTCTTCTTCTTCTTCTTCTTCTTCTTCTTCTTCTTCTTCTTCTTCTCCTTCTCCTTCTCCTTCTCCTTCTCCTTCTCCTTCTCCTTCTCCTTCTCCTTCTTCTTCTTCTTCTTCTCCTCCTTCTTCTTCTTCTTCTTCCCCACAGTCATCCTCCTCCTCTATGTCCTGTATTAATTTGACATTTGTATATTCTGCTGAATATCTCCTCCTCCTCCTCCTCCTCTATATAACTGATTCTATTATGGATGGTTTTCCAGAAAAAAATAGTTACATCTTAGACTTCTTCTATTTAGCACAGAATCAGAAATTACCTCTCTAGAGAATTCTGTCACCCTCATTTGCAGTGCCTTGCTATGTTCCTTTGTATTAGTGAAGACATGGCACCTCCAATTGTAAAATAATTGTCCTATCCTGTTCAACACCTGGACTGCATTTCAACTCAAAGTCATTACACAACCCTTATTTGTATTCTCCTCCTCCTCCTCCTCCTCCTCCATTGCAGAAATCCTGTAGTGTTACCTCAATTTCTACAGGCAAAGAAGAGAGAAATAGAGAACAAAGTGGATTGAAGAAGAACATCGCTATTAATTATTTGTAGTCCAGGTGTGTAGCAAAGTGAACTTGAGCATTTTAATGATGTTTGGCGTTCGCTATTTAGTGCACAGCAGGCAGAAGAAGGAAATCTCTATTATTCAATTTTTTTTCTTTTCAATAGTTTACACCATCAGGTCCTTGTTGCTCTCTGAGTTTGGTGATTTTCTTGCAAACTTTTCATTACCCAACTAGGGAACATCACCAATCCTAGAAGGGAGTGGGTTTTGCTCTCTTTTGATATACGAGGGGCTTTCCCTGTCAGTGTCAGACAGGCAGAAGTCTAGCAGAGCGCATCCATGAACACCAGCTAGTGTTTAGAAGACATGATGAAAACCACTTAATTTCATAACACATGGACAGACTTCAACTGGGAAACTGTGAGCATCCTAGACCGAGCCAAATCCAAAACAGAAAGAGTATTTCCGGAACTGGCACTCAAAATCAGCCATCAACAGTCATGTGTCAACACTGCTAACGTCAGATGTTTTGCATTGACAACACATGGAAATGTAACCATGTTTTCCTTTTCGCTTTTAGAGTTAGATGATGCTGGGAGGGGAGAGGGGATGTGAATGAGAGTCTACCTAGATATAACAACACTAAACTCAGCGTGAGAATCAAGGTTATTGAGCCCAGAGCTGATAAAGAATTGGCGGTCTGGAGAGCTGGAGAGGAAGCCCACGCTTCAAGCTAATTGGGGAATGTGATTTATGACAGTTAATTGGAGGAGGGAATTGTGCTTTGATACTAAGTGCCCAGGGGAGGGGAATTCAGTTTTTGGCTTCGATTATGAAGTGCCGATATTATGCTACTCGAATAAAAGATTCTTTAAGGTAAACAATGCCTCGAAGTTCTTTTGAAGAGTTTCATCTGTCGGAACCATGACATCATGTGGAGATAAAGAACATCTACATATGATTCAAAAGAGACAATCAAAAAGCTAAAAGGGAAACAAAAAGACTAAAACACCTCCTCATTAGCAAGAAACACCAGATGAGCAGAGATTAACACCAAGATTAACACTAAGCCAATAATCAAGAAGCAAACAATACCTCAATCAAGAAACTATCAACTCAGACAAACCATCAAACAATAAACAACAGGCTAATCAATGAATGACCAACTTACTAGTATATAAAAAGACTTTGAGTTCTAGATATAAAGATATAAAAGCAAGATATAAAAGCAACTTTGGACTTGCCCAAGGTATGAAACTTTGGGCCAATCATCTGGACATGGTGAGTTTTAGTCCCATCTTAGGTATGAAAGCCAGCTGTGTAACTTTGGCCAGTCACCAGGAAAGTGTGAGTTCTACTCCCGCTTTAGATGTGAAAGCTAGCTGGATGAGTTTGGGCCAATCACCAGGAAACTGTGAGTTCTAGTCCCGCCTTAGGTGTGAAAGCCAGCTGGGTAATTTTGGGCCAATCACCAGGAAAGTGCGAGTTCTAGTCCCGCCTTAGATGTGAAAGCTAGCTGGGTGAGTTTGGGCCAATCACCAGGAAAGTGTGAGTTCTAGTCCCACCTTCGATGTGAAAGCTAGCTGGGTGACTTTGGTCAATCACCAGGAAACTGTGAGTTCTAGTCCCACCTAGGTGTGAAAGCCAGCTGGGTAACTTTGGCCAATCACCAGGAAAGTGTGAGTTCTAGTCCCGCCTTAGATGTGAAAGCCAGCTGGGTAAACTTGGGCCAATCACCAGGAAAATGTGAGTTCTGGCCCGCTTAGGTGTGAAAGCCAGCTGGGTAATTTTGGCCAATCACCAGGAAAGTGCGAGTTCTAGTCCCGCCTTAGATGTGAAAGCTAGCTGGGTGAGTTTGGGCCAATCACCAGGAAAGTGTGAGTTCTAGTCCCACCTTCGATGTGAAAGCTAGCTGGGTGACTTTGGTCAATCACCAGGAAACTGTGAGTTCTAGTCCCGCCTTAGGTGTGAAAGCCAGCTGGGTAACTTTGGGCCAATCACCAGGAAAGTGTGAATTCTAGTCCCGCCTTAGGTGTGAAAGCCAGCTGGCTAACTTTGGGCCAATCACCAGGAAAGTGTGAGTTCTAGTCCCGCCTTAGGTGTGAAAGCCAGCTAGGTAACTTTGGCAATCACACAGGGAAACTGAGTTCTAGTCCCGCCTTAGGTGTGAAAGCCAGCTGGGTGAGTTTGGGCCAATCACCAGGAAAGTGTGAGTTCTAGTCCCGCCTTAGGTGTGAAAGCCAGCTGGGTAACTTTGGGACAATCACCAGGAAAGTGTGAGTTCTAGTCCCGCCTTAGGTGTGAAAGCCAGCTGGGTGAGTTTGGGCCAATCACCAGGAAAGTGTGAGTTCTAGTCCCGCCTTAAATGTGAAAGCTAGCTGCGTGAGTTTGGGCCAGTCAATCTTTTTCAGCCCAACTATTCTCAGGGGATTATTGTGGAGAAAATAGAAGGAGGAAGGAATATTAGATTTGTTCGTCACCTTGAGTTATTGATTTTTTAAAAAAGCAGGACATTAATAAATACAAATAAATAAATAGCCAAAGATGCATAGGAATACCCTTAAAACATCCAAGAAAGATCTCCTATCCAACCTTGCTAAAGGGAAGGACTTACAAAATTTGAAAATTGAAATGGATGATAAATATATGACTGGAAGGGACCCTTCGGGAAGTAAGGCCATTGATACAAGCTTGTCCCATTTTTGAAAAAAAATAATAATATATGAGATAAGATCACATCCTTGGGGATTGGGCCCATTGTACCCAGCTGGAAATTTAGCCCTTTGCCTGAGAGGTGAGACACAGAATTCTAGCCCTGTTTCCAGGAAATGCAGATTACCTAGCTCAAGAGTAGTAACTGTGAGAGGGATCTCGGAGTCCCAGTGGACAATCACTTAAATAGGAGCCAGCCGTGTGCTGCAGCTGCCAAAAAAGCCAACACAGTGATAGGCTGCATTAACAGAGGAATGGAATCAAGATCACGTGAAGTGTTAATAACACTTTATAATGCCTTGGTAAGGTCACACTTGGAATACTGCATCCAGTTTTGGTCACCACGATGTAAAAAAGATGTTGAGACTCTAGAAAGAGTACAGAGAAGAGCAACAAAGATGATTAGGAGACTGGAGGCTAAAACATATGAAGAATCATTGCAAGAATTGGGTATGTCTAGTTTAATGAAAACAAGGACGAGGGGGGACATGATAGCAGTGTTCCAATATCTCAGGGGCTGCCCCAAAGAAGAGGGAGTCAAGCTATTTTTCAAAGCGCCTGAAGGCAGGACAAGAAGCAACAGATGGAGACTAATCAAGGAGAGAAGCAACCTAGAACTAAGGAGAAACTTCCTGACAGTTAGAACAATTAACCAGTGGAACAACCTGCCTCCAGAAGCGGTGAATGCTCCAACACTGGAAGTTTTTAAGAAGAGACTGGATGACTGTTGCAACCATTTCAATAGCTTAAGGTTTCGTTTATGCCTTTAAGTTTCCATTTCCTGAGTTAAGTTTAAGGTTTCGTTTATGCCTTTAAGTTTCCATTTCTTGAGTTAAGTTTCATTTCCTGGCAAAGCCCGCCCTTTACGACCCTCCTGCTATGATGTAAATAGACCAATAAAAGAGAGGCACGCAGATCCTTCGGGGCTCTCGCATGCTGACTCAACCTGAAGAAACATGTTGTCCGTGTGTTTCCTATCCACCAAGCGCGAGGTCCGTTGGCCTAGGCTAACGTACGTCACTGGTCCGTCCAGCAGGCGCTGGACCCCGGGATCGAATTCCCACAGATGACCAATTGTCTCAAATGGTATAGAGTTTCCTGCCTGAGCAGGGGGTTGGACTAGATGACCTCCAAGTTCCATTCCAACTCTGTTAGTCTGTTATAGAACCGTTATCCTTCACCCCGCATGCTTTATTTTTCAAAATGCCACTGCAGCAAAGCTGTAAAGGGGGATTCTGCAAAATTGCTGTTTCTGTTCACGTCTATTCCCGCCTTCCCAAATTTTATCTGTTGTAGGTGATCTGCAGTGTTCCCAGAGCAAATGCAAATGACAGTGAAACACTGTACACGCACAAACTTGCATAAATTGATTTTATGAGCCATGCCTAAAAGAGAAAGCATCACATCCTTTTCTTGACCTGAGATCTCTATAAAGTTTGTTTATTCATTGCTTATTCCAAAAAGCATGCATGCATTAGTCATTAATTTAACTAATCAGGGGGCTACTGGTAGAAAAATCCACCTCTGGGTCTGGTTCATATCCGTTTCACCTTTATTCCTGAACATGTTTTTTTTTTAAAAGTTAAGTTCCATCCTTCCAGAAAATATTTTGATTTTCGCTCTTCCTTAACCTGCCATTTATTAACCTATGGACTTATTCCTCCCACAAACACACTTGTACAGAGAACTTTTCCTGATATGCAATATTTGGTACACAACTTTCCTTAATAGATACAACAAACGCAATTTTTATGTTTAAGAGCTGTACCAAAAAATTGGGGGAAGGGGGGGAATCCAGTGTTCAACTGGTAACCGTATTGTAAATGTGTATGAAATCTACAAAGTGGAAATTAAAACTGTTGGCAAAGTAAAATTACCCAGCATGTAATTTTGTGAAACCTGGCTTATGACTGAGCAATTTGCACAATTAAATTCTCTCCATCTCCCATAAAAATATTATTTCTTCATCTACTCATTATTCAGGACTTTGATGGGATGTCAATGCTGCTAACATCGGATGTTTTTGCATTGACAACAGATGGAGATGCAGCCATCTTCTTCTTTTTTGCTTTTAGAGTTAGATATGCTGGGGGGGGGGAATGTGCACGAGAGTCTAGCTAGACATAATAACACTCGACCTAGTGTGAGAACCAAGGTTGTTGAAATAAGAGATGATAAGGAATTGGCGGGCTGGAGAGTTGGAGGGGAAGCCCGCGTTTCAAACTAATTGGGGAATGTGATTTATGACTGTTAATTGGAGGAGGGAATTGTGCTTTGATACTAGGTGCTCAGGGGAGGGGAATCCAGTTTTTGGCTTTGCTTATGTTAGTGCCGATGCTATGCTACTCAAATAAAGATTCTTTAAGGTAAATAATGCCTCGAAGTTCTTTTGAAGAGTTTCATCTGTCGGAACTATGACATGGGATATGTAAGTGAGTTCCAAGATTTTACTGGATGAGGCAGAACTACACAATTTCTAGTTGTTGTTGCTTTTATCTCAGTTTATAGAGAGATAAAAATGTTTAGGTATCAGCCCAGCCTTCTCATAATAGGTAAAAAATTCAGACTTTCAGCCCTCTTCTTTAACCCGGGCTCCTTGGTGCTCTCTGCCCTTGGTTGTTTACAGATCAACAATCCTTCAACAAACATTAATAGAGGGCTTAATGTCTTTTAATTACTAATAATTATTAACACTGGAAGTTTTTAAGAAGAGACTGGACAGCCATTTATCTGAAAAGGTATAGGGTTTCCTGCCTGAGCAGGGGACTGGACTAGATGACCTCCAAGGTCCCTTTCAACTCTATTATTATTATTATTATTATTATTATTATTATTATTATTATTATTATTATTATTATTATTATTATTATTATTATTATTATTATTATTATTATTATTATTATTATTATTATTATTATTATTATTATTATTATTATTATTATATCTTTTATTCATTAAACATGAACCTCAGTCAACTGAACATTCAAATTGGCTGGCGCTGATGGTTGACACGGGTTGCTACCAGCATCCTAGGTGTCAACCAGGTACCTTCTTAAAATATAAGATGTTCCGAGTAGCGCAGTTTTTTGTAACATTGCTGGAGTTATTGCAGGAAGCTGCAGTTTCTTGATGTGTTTTGCGAAGTTTTTGGACATAGTTCCCAGTGCCCCGATGACAATGGGTACCACTGTTACACGTTTCATCCATAATCGCGCAGTTTCGATGGCCAGGTCGCGATATTTCGTAATTTTTTCCAGTTCTTTTTCTTCAACTCTGGCATCTCCTGGTACAGCAATATCAATCAGCTGTACGCTTCGGTTCTCTACAACTGCGATATCCGGCGTGTTGTGTTCCAAATGGCGATCTGTCTGTATTCGAAAGTCCCACAAGATCTTCACCCTCTCATTCTCAACAACCTTTTCCACCCTGTGTTCCCACGACTTTTTGGACACAGGCAAGTCGTATTTCTTACACAATGCCCAGTGGATTAATTTATTAATTTATTAATTTATTAATTTATTAATTTATTAATTTATTATTATTATTATTATTATTATTATTATTATTATTATTATTATTATTATTATTATTATTATTATTATTATTATTATTATTATTATTATTATTATTATTATTATTATTATTATTTTATTATATTATTCTTGATTATTATTATATTATTATTACTATTAGATTATTTCTCAATCCTATTACTATCCTACCTACCCTTATTATTATTATCTTCCATCCCTCCTATCCTATCCTATCCTATCCTATCCTATCCTATCCTATCCTATCCTATCCTATCCTATCCTATCCTATCCTAAACATGTTCATCCATGTTAGCCAATACAGCACTATTAGATGTCAACCAGATCATCCACTGTTCAAGTTCTTCACATAATCTTCTTTGACAGCATTCTCCACCACCTCTGTGGTCCACATGGTAACCCATAGAGGTATCAGCCAACCTACAGCCCCTCCTCCTCCTCCTCTCACGGTAGCCTAAACTCATCTAAATTATTCCTGATTCTCAGATTCATACCAGCAAAGCAAACACAACCTATTTCATTTGGACATCTGAGAGTATGAAGCCTCCACGAGACGCTATGACCAAACAGCAAACTCATCACAAGGAATGGAGCTCTCCATCCTTAGCCTCAGGGGCAGAAAAATCACAAATATTCAAGGCTTCCCTTTCAAGTGGTTTGGTCTACTGTTGTTGTTGTTGTTAGTTGTGAAGTCATGTCCGACCCATCCCGACCCCATGGACAACGTTGCTCCAGGCCTTCCTGTCCTCTACCACCTTCTGGAGTCCATTTAAGCTCACGCCTCCTGCTTCAGTGACTCCATCCAGCCACCTCATTCTCTGTCGTCCCCTTCTTCTATTGCCCTCAATCTTTCCCAGCATTAGGCTCTTCTCCAGTGAGTCCTTCCTTCTCATTAGGTGGCCAAAGTACTTGAGTTTCAGCTTCAGGATCTGGCCTTCTAAAGAGCAGTCAGGGTTGATCTCCTCTAGGACTGACCAGTTTGATCGCCTTGCAGTCCAGGGGACTCGCAGGAGTCTTCTCCAGCACCACAGTTCAAAGGCCTCAATTCTTTGGCGCTCAGCCTTTCTTATGGTCCAACTTTCACAGCCATACCTTGCCACTGGGAAAACCACGGCCTTGACTCTACGCACTTTTGTTGGCAGGGTGATGTCTCTGCTCTTTAGTATGCTGTCTAGATTTGCCATAGCTTTCCTCTATTTACCAAATAGTGGAATGAACACAGAGGAGAACCCTCATGGCCATGGAGTATCTTGACAGACCTTCAGTTAACTAATGTGCCTAATCAATCCGAAGGCAGGAGCTTTCATTAAGCCCTGTGCTTAGGAATGGGCAAATAGTAAGCAATCAATAATTTGTTTCCTGTCCAACTGTCAAATAAGTCTGTTAGATCTGTTCTTTTTAACCAATCCTTGAAGTGAACAGAATAACAGAGTTGGAAAGTCTTCAAAGTCTTCTAGTCCAAGCAGGAGACTCTATGCCATTTTAGACAAATGGATGTCCAATCTCCAGTGTTGGAGCACTCACAACTTCCAGAGGTAAGCAGTTCCACTGATTGTTTGCTCTGTTTGACTAATTTAACCAGAGTGATTCACTTAACAATGGGGGCAAGAAAAACCCTATAATGGATGTCCATGGAGATTCTCCGTCCTCCAGATCATGGTTGTCCCAAAGATGCTTTTTTTCCAGGAGGCAACTGGACTTTCTTGTTTTCTTTGAAGACGTTTCGCTTCTCATCCAAGAAGCTTCCTTTGGGACAAACCATGACCGGGATGACTGAAAAGCTTCATGGACATTTAACTATGAACGTTGGGATGGACCCCCTTCGAATGGTGAGGGAGGATGAACGGATTTCCAGAAAACATGGCAGACTAGAGGAACCGTTTGCGCTTCAGTTTGAGATGCAAACAACACAGACTCATCCCCAACAGCCTTGTGCTGGTCTTCAACAGGGAAGGGACCCAGGGCAGAAAACATCCTGCAGCCAAGAAGGCTCCACGCCCATTTGAACCGCTCAGGTGACCCCGAGGACGCAGATAAAACCTCCAAGTGGCCTCAACGACTCTCTGAAAGGATGCAAAGGACCAGCTGTCTGGAAGGAGCATAAATTCTTCCATTCCCCACCATTCAGTCAGAACTGAGGAAGCTTCTTGGATGAGAAGCAAAACGTCTTCAAAGAAAAACAAGAAAGTCCAGTTGCCTCCTGAAAAAAGCACCTTTGGGATCCTAAAATGGGACAAAATTCCCTTAACAACTGTCTTGCTTAGCAACATAAATTTTGGGCTCAATTGTGGCAGTAAATCAATTGTGGTAGTATGCCACAATAAACCTTTGGTCACAAAACCATTATCTCTGTGTGCTTGTGTCCATCTCTGCTCATGTATCCACCTCTCTCTCTCTCTCTCTCTTTCTCTCACTCTCTCTCTCACTCTCACTCCCTCCCTCCCCATCCCTCCTTCTCTCCCCCTCTCCCTCCCTCTCTCTCTCACTCTCACTCTCCCTCCTCCTCCCTCCCCCCCCTTCTCTCCCTTCCTCTCCTCCCTCTCACTTCTCTTTCTCTTACTCTCACTCTCCTCTTACTTCCCTTCTCCTTCCCTCTCTTCCTCTCTCCCTCCCTCCCTCCCCTCTCTCTCCTCTCTCTCTCTCCCCCTCTCTCTTCCCTCCTGCCTCTCTCTCTGTCTCTGTCTCTCTCTTTCCATATATCCACCCTCTCTCTCTCTCTCTCTTCTTTCTCACTCTCTCTCTTACTCTCTCTCTCACTCTCACCCTCCCTCCCCCGTCTTCTCTCCTCCCTCTCCCTCCTCTCCTCTTCACTTCACTCTCCCTCCCTCCCTCCCTCCCCTCCCGCCCTCTCTCCCTCCTCTCCCCCTCCCTCTCACTCTCTCTCTCTCTTTTCCTCTTCACTCTCACTTACTCTCCCTTCTCTCTCTCTCTCTCTCTCTCTCCACTCTCACTCTCACTCCCCTCCCTCCCTCCCCTCTCTTCCCCCCCTCACTTTCTCTCTCACTCTATTCTCACTCTCTCTTACTCACTCTACTCTCACTCTCCCTCTCTCCCCCCTCTCTCTCTCTCACTCTCCTCTCACTCTCACTCTCACTCTCACTCTCCCTCATCTCTCCCTCCCTCTCCCTCACTCTCTCTCACTCTCACTCTCACTCTCACTCTCACTCTCATCTCACTCTCTCTCCCACCTCTCCTCTTCCCGCCCTCCCTCCCTCCCTCCCCTCTCTCTCCCTCTCTCTCTCCCCCCCTCTCTCTTTCCCTCCCTGCCTCTCTCTCTGTCTCTGTCTCTCTCTTTCCATATATAAATACACACGGAATTAAAGTTTTACCTATTAGAAAGGTTTCTCTGTAGTCTGCTCTCATGGGACTCCAGAAGTATATCTGGGGTGTTATGATCTTAGTGGAAGACAAATACTGAAACTCGTCTTTCCGTATTTTTGCCAACGTTTATGCAATTTTACGAAGCTGAGGAGATATGACCAGCTTTTGGCAATAAATGGCTGGGGGCGCTCCGATACGATCCGTCAGCGAGACACATTCCCTGGTGCTCAGCAAGCTATTAGATTTTGCAAGGAAATTGTTCCCCTATTATATGCTAGAGAAGGCAGGCAGCAGGAAGGAAATAAAAATGTATATCATCTGCATGGGTGGGGGAGGGGGAAGGAAGTGTTAATGGGTTTGCACTGCTTTTAAGGTCCATTTTCCTGTCAGAAAAAAACTGGTGTTTTTTTTTTACTATGGACAAAACAAATTGCACAAGGAATAGTGCAAAACCACAAGTTACGATTCTACTTTTACCTGATCTTCCTTCCTTTAATCTTCCCCTAGATCCTTCCTCCTTCCTTCCTTCCTTCCTTCCTTGCTTCCTCTATTTAATCTTCCTTCCTCCCTCCCTCCCTCCTTCCTTCCTCTATTTAATCTTCCTCCCTCCCTCCCTCCTTCCTTCCTTCCTTCCTTCTTTCTTTCTTTCCTTCCTTCCTTCCTTCCTTCCTTCCTTCCTTCCTCTATTTGACATTCCTTCCTCCCTCCCTCCTCCTTCCTTCCTTCCTTCCTTATTTAATCTTCCTTCCTTCCTTCCTTCCTTCCTTCCTTCCTTCCTTCCTTCCTTCCTTCCTTCCTTCCTTCCTTCTCATTCATGCCTTTCTTCCCTCCCTCCCTCCCTTCCCTTCTTCATCCTTCCCTTCCCTTCTTCATCCTTCTGCTTTGGTGAATAACGTGACCCCCTCTGCCTTGTGGCAGCCCCTCAGATACTGGAATACTGCTATCATGTCTCCCCTATTTCTTCTTTTCTTTAGACTAGCCAGACCCAAGTCCCGTAGCCATTCTTCGTATGTTTTAGAAGGATCTTTTCCAATAAAAGCAGATAAAATTATTGCAGCTATTATCTTAGAATAACAAGAGTTGGAAGGGACATTGGAGGTCATCTAGTCCAACCCCCTGCCCATGCCGGAGACTCTACACTATTTCTGATAGATGGCAGTCCAGTCTCTTCTTGAAAGTCTCCAATGATGAAGCACCAAAAACATCTGAAGGCAGTCTGTTCCATTGGTTGATTGTTCTCACTGTTAGAGAAAACTTCTCCTTATTTCCAGGTTGAATCTCTCATTCATCAGTTTCCATCTGTTATTCCTTGTCCTGCCCTCAGGTGCTTTGGAAAATAGGTGGACCCTCTCCGCTCTTTGACAGCCCCTCAAATATTGGAAGACAGCTATCATGTCCCCCCCTCGTCCTTCTCTTCATTAGACTAGACATACCCAATTCCAGCCACCGTTGTTTGTATGTTTTAGCCTCCAGTCCCCCAATCATCTTTGTTGCTTTTCTCTGCACTTTTTCTAGAGTCTCAACATCTTTTTTATAGTGGGGTGACCAAAATTGGTTGCAATATTCTAGGTGAGGTCTTATTAAGGCTTTATACAGTGGTGTTAGTATCTCAAGCGATCTTGATTGAATCCCTCTGTTAGTGCAACGTAGGATTGCGTTGGCTTTTTGGTGTTTAGTCTGGCAAGATTGTGTCTATTGGGTGTGAGCAAATAAAAAACTGAACTTTGGCTGGATTGTTCTGTGTCATTCTTGGGCTGAACCTGCTAGGCTCACACACTTTATGCTGCACTTACAATGCCTTGGTAAGGCCACACTTGGAATCCTGCATCCAGTTTTGGTCACCACGATGTAAAAAAGATGTTGAGACTCTAGAAAGAGTGCAGAGAAGGGCAACAAAGATGATTAGGGGACTGGAGGCTAAAGCTTATCAGGAACGTTTGCTGGAATTGGGTATGTCTAGTTTAATGAAGAGAAGGACGAGGGGGGACAGGATAGCAGTCTTCCAGTATCTCAGGGGCTGCCCCAAAGAAGAGGGGGTCAAGCTATTCTCCAAAGCGCCTGAAGGCAGGACAAGAAGCAACGGATGGAAACTCATCAAGGAGAGAAGCAACCTGGAACTGAGGAGAAACTTCCTGACAGTTAGAACAATTAACCAGTGGAACAACCTGCCTCCAGAAGCGGTGAATGCTCCAACACTGGAGGTTTTAAAGAAGAGACTGGACAACCTTTGTCTGAAATGGTATAGGGTTTCCTGCCTGAGCAGGGGGTTGGAGTAGATGACCTCCAAGGTCCCTTCCAACATTATTATTATTATTATTATTATTATTATTATTATTATTATTATTATTATTATTATTATTATTATTATTATTATTATTATTATTACTACTACTACTACTACTACTACTACTACTACTACTACTACTACTACTACTACTACTACTTCTGGAAATGAACACGTTAAAATGCAAAAGTCAATAGAATTTCTACGGCGCCTCTTCTAGCTAAGCAGCACAGAGCGTTAAGCCCTTCCTCCTTCCTTGCCTGGGAACTGAATCAATCTCACAGGAGATAAGCAAAATGAAGCTTTTTAGTATTAAAAAAGAAAAGGTAAGGTAGAAACCCCTTTTAAGCATTAACTTGTGGACATTCCATGTGGAAGAAGATAATTACAAAGCTGCTTAGATCGTGATAACATAACAGCTTGCAGATCAGTTTGAAAAACCAAATTGTAAGAAAAAAATTCCAACGTTCTGTTAAAGATGAAAAGCCGGTGCTCAAAGTCTCCCAAGGCAGTAGGGAAAATTCAATTTATTACAGATCACAAGAAGATTCTAATGGATCTGTATATGTGAAATATGAACAAAGGCTCAAATTAAACACCTAATTCTACAACTAGGACAGTGGGATAATGAGATTTAAGATGACATAGAAACAATAATTTAAAATCTAATAGAAATTCTGAGCTGTGTGTATTTATCAATGGTTAGAGAAGTAATGTATAGAAGAGTTGGTATAGAATAGAATAGAATAGAATAGAATAGAATAGAATAGAATAGAATAGAATAGAATAGAATAGAATAGAATAATAGAATAGAATAGAATAGAATAGAATAGAATAGAATAGAATAGAATAGAATAGAATAGAATAGAATAGAATAGAATAGAAAATATGGAATGGAGTGGAATGGAATGGAATGGAATGGAATGGAATAGAATAGAATAGAATAGAATAGAATAGAATAGAATAGAATAGAATAGAATAGAGAATATGGAATGGAATGGAGTGGAGTGGAGTGGAATGGAGTGGAATGGAATGGAATGGAGTGGAGTGGAGTGGAATGGAATGGAATGGAATAGAATTTAGAATAGAATAGAAATTAGAATAGAATGGAATGATATGGAATGGAATGGAATAGTTGCACCAAGATTTATTAAAGCAGAAACAAAAATTGCCTTGAGGAACAAGAGTCTCTCCCTCCTGTCTCCTCTTCTAAATCCATGTTGCCCCTTCTTAGTATGTACGTAGAATGGAATGGAATGGAATGGAATGGAATGGAATGGAATGGAATGGAATAGAATAGAATAGAATAGAATAGAATAGAATAGAATAGAATAGAATAGAATAGAATAGAATAGAATAGAATAACAGAGTTGGAAGGGACCCTGTAGGTCTTCTAGTCCAGCCCCCTGCCCAAGCAGGAGACCCTACACCATTTCTGACAGGTGGCAGCACAGTCTCTTCTTGAAAGTCTCCAGTGATGAAGCTCTCACAACTTCTGAAGGCAAACTGTTCCATTGGTTGATTATTCTCACTGTCAGAAAAGTTCTCCTTATTTCTAGGTTAAATCTCTCCTTGATCAGTTTCCATCCATTGTTCCTTGTCTGGCCTCTGGATGCTTTGGAAAATAGGTTGACCCCCTCCTCTCTGGGACAGCCCCTCAAATATTGGAAGAATGCTATCATGTCTCCCCTGGTCCTTCTCTTCACTAGACTAGCCATGCCCATTTTCCTGCAACCGTTCTTCATACGTTTTAGCCTCCAGTCCCCTGATCATCTTTGTTGCTCTTCTCTTTGGTGAAATGGTTGATACACCAGCCATGAAAATGAGAGACCTCAAATTCTAATCTCACCTTAAACACAAAGCCAGCTGGGTGACCTTGGGCTAGCCACTCTCTCCCAGCCCTAGGAACAAGGCAATGGAAAACCACTTCTGAAATCCTGCCAAGAAAACTGCAGGGACTTACACACACATAGATACATACACCAAAAAACAAAACAAAACAAGAAGTAGAATTTTCCACCTGAAGCATGTTGCTTTCCATCTGAAGTGGCCTAACTAGAATATTATATACCGACACTGCACATGCGTACTTATTCCAACATAACTAGCTTGAAATGTTGATAGACATTGAAAACATGAGCAGAAGTGTTAATACCACTTTATAAGGGCTTGGTAAGGCCACACTTGTATATTGCATCCAGTTTTGGTCACCACGATGTAAAAAAGATGTTGAGACTCTGGAAAGAGTGCAGAGAAGAGCAAGAAAGATGATCAGGGGGGTGGAGGCTAAAATATATAA